>JADBJO010007407.1:92500-102500 GCA_016801955.1 Conus betulinus | reverse complement strand
CCTAATGACACTCCCATTTATGTAAACATCAATAGCAACCACCCCCCATCTATATACAACCATACCCAATGGCATAAACAAGAGATTATCTAATCTGTCACATAATGAAAGAGTATTCAACAACGCAGCAGCAGAATACCAAGAGGCATTGCAAAAAAGTGGTTACAGCTACAAACTACAATACAACCCAGATAACAACATGAACAAAAAACAAAAAAAAAAGCAGGAAAAGGAAAATCACATGGTACAACCCTCCATATGATGGACGAGTAAAAACAACGTAGGGAAAGAATTTTTAAAAATTCTGACAGCATCCTTCCCAAAAGAACACAAATTGTCCAAAATATTCAACAAGAACACATCAAACTATCATATTCATGCATGCCTAACCTTAAAAATATAATTGATTCATCCAACAAAATGAAAAGCAACACAGCAAAGAAGGGTGAAGAAAGGAAATCCTGCAATTGTACTACAAAAGAACAGTGTCCCTTAAGCAACAAATGCCTCTATAACAACATTGTATACCAAGCCACTGTGACATCAGAAAATGAAAAAAAGAAACATACATAGGGATCACTGAAAATCACTTCAAAACCAGATATGCAAACCATAAACAGTCATTCAACAAAGTAAAATACAAAAACCAAACAGAACTGAGCAAATATATTTGGAGACTTAAAGACAAAAAAATAAACTATAACATATCCTGGAAAATCATAAAAAGGCATCACCATACAATAACATTTCAAAAAGATGCAACCTATGTTCAACAGAAAAATGGTTAATACTATGCAAACCATACTTAGCAACCCTAAATACTAAAGTAGAAATAGTAACAACTGCTGGGTCGAAATCAAAGTTCGCAAAATCTGTTCAGTTCACAAAATCATTTCAATAGTGGGTGTGGCCACCGCCATTGGCGAGACATTCCACGCAGCGACTCCTCATCGAGTTGACCAGTGTTCTGATGACCCTCTGAGGGATTCTCTGCCATTCCAGTTGCAGCATTTGGAAGAGATCCTGGCGGTCTCTGGGAGGTGGATGGTTCTCCTTCACACGTCTCCCCCACAACTCATCCCACATATGCTCGATGGATTGAGGTCGGACTATACGCCGGGAAGATCATCCTGTTGATGCCGGCCTGCACAATGAAGTTTTCGGCCACCCGGGCCCTATGTGGCCGAGCATTGTCGTCTTGGAAGACTGCCATGGGTCCTATCCGTTGCATGGTCGGAACAACGAAAGGCGCCAGGATTTCATCCCGATAGCGGATGCCTGTGAGGTTTCCATCAATATGGTAGAGTGGTGTCTTGTGGTGGAGGCTGAAGGCACCCCATACCATAACAGATCTCCCCCAAAGGCCCTGGTCTGGCGAACAGCTGCATCAATGTAACGTTCACCAACACGCCTCCAAACTCTAGTTCGGCCGTCATTGTGTTCAAGACTAAACCGCGACTCATCTGAAAAGAGGACCTGGGACCCACTGTTGTTGGTTCCATCTCACATGACGATGGCAGAAAGCTCGGCGAGCCAGCCTATGGGCTGCTAGCAGTCGTGGTCGAACAGCTGGGCGACGTGATCTGAGGCCGAAGGTGTGAGACGGTTTCGTATGGCTTGACGGCTGAGGATGGTGTTATTTGCCATACGAAGCTGCCTTTGGATGCTGGTGGAAGTGGTATCCCGCTGCAATAGGGCCTGCCTCTCGATGAAACGATCTTCTCTGGAGTAGTCTGCCTAGGCCGACCTGACCGTGGCCTCTCTTCAACGCTGTTGGTCGCCCTAAAACGCTGATTCAGTCTAACAATAACTGAATGATGCACACCAAGTCGTCGCGCCACTTCAGCCTTTGCAATGCCATCTTGTATCCACGCAATCGCCCTGGTTTTGTCAAAGGTGCTAAGTTTTCTTCGTGGTGGCATGGTGAGAAAAGGGCTGACAGTAACCAACCCCGCGCTTAAACAGCCAAAAGAAGGGGCATAAAACTCACTTGAGAGACTGCTCTTGCACGGGAAAAAAGAATTTTTCATTTTACACATCTTGTGTCGCCAGCAAGCTTGATGCAAAACAGGCACACAGTTAACGCAACTTTGCACTTTTTATCCCGCGCGGTAACGAGGTCACCAAGACCCCCGTGCGCACTACCAGTTGACACAGGCTGGATTACACACTGCTGTGTGAGATTCCATCATTGGTTGCCGCATAACAAAAAAAAAAAAAATTTTTTGAAGGGATGAATCACCGTGCGTTCAGGGAGGGTGTGTTAAGGAATGGTGTGTTGACAAGAATTTCCATTTGTGCCTGCAATTGTTTATGATCTCAACTTTTGAATTCAGGGTTGCTAGATGAGGTTTGCATAATATCAGCCACTTTTCTGTAGAACATAGGTTGCATTTTTTAGAGATATTGTTGTATGGTGCTGCTCTTTTTATAATTTTCCATGATATATTATAGTCTATTTTTTATCTTTAAGTTTCCAAATGTGTTTGCTTAGTTCTGTTTGGTTTTTATATTTTCATTTTTGAAGGACTGTTTATGGTTTGCATATCTAGTTTTGAAATGGTTTGCAGTAATCCCTATGTATGTTTCTTTGTCACTATCAGTTGTTACTGTGGCTTGGTATACAATATTATTGTAAAGGCATTTATTATTCAGGGGGCATTGATCTTTTTTTGTGCAGTTACAAGATGTCCTTTTGTTACCCTTTTTTGGCTGTGTTGCCTTTAGTTTTGTTAGATGAGTCAATTATGTTTTTGAGGTTGGGCATACATGAATATGATAGCTTGACGGTGTTTTTATTGAATATTTTAGATAGTACATGTTCTTTTGGAAATGATGTTATAAGAATTTTCAAAAGAACATGTACTATCTAAAATATTCAATAAAAACACCGTCAAGCTATCATATTCATGTATGCCCAACCTCAAAAACATAATTGACTCATCTAACAAAACTAAAGGCAACACAGCCAAAAAGGGTAACAAAAGGACATCTTGTAACTGCACAAAAAAAGATCAATGCCCCCTGAATAATAAATGCCTTTACAATAATATTGTATACCAAGCCACAGTAACAACTGATAGTGACAAAGAAACATACATAGGGATTACTGCAAACCATTTCAAAACTAGATATGCAAACCATAAACAGTCCTTCAAAAATGAAAAATATAAAAACCAAACAGAACTAAGCAAAACACATTTGGAAACTTAAAGATAAAAAAAATAGACTATAATATATCATGGAAAATTATAAAAAGAGCAGAGCAGTATCATACAAACAATATCTCTAAAAAAATGCAACCTATGTTCTACAGAAAAGTGGCTGATATTATGCAAACCTCATCTAGCAACCCTGAATTCAAAAGTTGAGATCATAAACAATTGCAGGCACAAATGGAAATTCTTGTCAACACACCATTCCTTAACACACCCTCCCTGAACGCACCCCCCCAAAAAATCAAAATTGTAAAAAGATACAGGCCGCGTGAAACTCACGCTTACACACACACAATATATATAACACCGGTAGCGTGCCCAAAATGAACACCCTGAAGAGAGCAGAGAGCTGGAAACAAGTTTGTTGGTGTTTTTTAATCTCTTTTTTAATCACATTTTTAAACTTTCTCTAATTTTCTGTATTCATCGCTCAGTGTGTCTGTCTGTTGCTTAGCTGTCGAGCCACTATGAGTATTCTCCTTGCCTCCGTACCCGCCCTCTTGAACGGAGCCGCCACATTAATCCGACGACAGCCCCGTGAAAATACCCATACATACATACATACATACATACATACATACACACACACACACACACACACACACACACACACACACAGAGAGAGAGAGAGAGAGAGAGAGAGAGAGAGAGAGAGAGAGAGAGAGAGAGAGAGAGCAGCTGAAACAGAGGGCATCCATTAATTTCAATTCTCTCTCTCTCTCTCTCTCTCTCTCTCACACACACACACACACACACACACACACGCACACATCATATCGAACGTGTTGCCCCCAGAATATGATGGTGTAGTCTGAACTGAGAACACACACACATTTGCAGCACAGGCTAATTAAACAGTGTCATAAATCACTGCTGGCCTTTTCACCTCTCGGGCCGTGCTGATCAACTGGTGTTGTTAGCTTTGGTCTGATCTGGACTCCGTTTAAGGGAGATAAATCACAGCCCATGGGTGAAAGGGAAGTAAATTACACGCTGGACCGAGACGAAGGGACGTTGCAATGTCATGATGGGAAATGTAATATCTTCAAAGATGATACATGACGTTTTCTTACCTTTCATTTCACTGCAGGCGGTCACTCACAAGTATATGGAAGAAATACGGGCCAAGGGGTAAAAGGTTTGTATTCATGGAAGTGATTTATGAACCCCAGATATGAATGAAGACAGCCCACAATAATCACCGAACCAGGGACATATGGGATGAGAGGATAATGATGGGCAGTGATCGCGCGCGCGCGCGCGCGCGCGTGTGTGTGTGTGTAACTCAACTCAACTCAAATAGTTTAATTGCAAAGGCCACCGACTTACCTCCAATGAGGTCAAGAACAAAAGTAGAAAACACATGCACTCGGAGCATATATATACTGAAAATTATGCAAGAACATATTTGCACAAAAAATATTTTCTTCCTGAAATTACTCGGTCATTTGTGTGTTAATTGATGACACTTCCTCTCTTCTTTTTAGTGTTTTAGAAATAAACAGAGCGAGTTACATTTGTTTTTCATTTTGCCGTTAATGAAGCAATGACACTTGATGAACAGCTCTAGTATGACGCCAAATATATTTATCTCTTAAATCTTTAAAGGATGGACAAACGATCAAAAATGTATGTCGTCCTCGTGTTTTACAGAATGGACAGTTTTGGGAGTTTAGTGTACATCTTTGAGGGGCATTCAATTCACTAATACCAAGTCGAAACGCGCGCGCGCGCGCGCGCGCGCGCCCATGTGTGTGTGTATGTGTGTGTGTGTGTGTGTGTGTGTGTGTGTGTGTGTGTGTGTGTGTGTGTGAGAGAGAGAGAGAGAGAGAGAGAGAGAGAGAGAGAGAGAGAGAGAGAGAGATTTCAGATTAGGTAGTGAGTTTAGATCAGAGAGCGAATGAGTTTTCAAAGAAGACCCTTCTTTACCCACTCTCATATTTAGGCGTATTTTTGTGTCAACGTTCCCTTTCGATATCTCTCAACAACAGCTTCTTGATGAACGTGACTTTGATGCCCAGCTCGAAACAGTAATCTCTGCATTGGATGCCGCGACACCAGACTGAGATTCGCATGGCGTGTCCAGTCATCTCTGCACCTGTCCTTAAGCTGCTTTCATTTCCGTTGAGAGGCGGAAATCTGATGGCCATTCTTATCGATCTGAAGAAAGAAAACGATTGCACCCTCACGTGGAAAGCAAGGTGGTTATGGCTTCGTACACCCTTCATTTGACACTTGACCCCTTCTTCCGTTGGAAGAAATGTGCGGTCCTGTATTGAGGAAACGTCTTTCTTTCAATATTGAATATCATTTAAAGTCTACGCAGCGTTATTCATTATCCCGACACACAGCATGCATTTCAGATTAGATATGATGTGGCTGTAATTCGCTGCTACATAAAACAGAACTGTAGAGTGTAAAACGTCTTCAGATTTCCTATTTCTTCGTGTCCACATCATGAATGGACAATGTCCGTACAGGCCAAAGTGAAGGAGGAGGGCAGGGAGTGGCAGTGATGTTTGAAGATGACAGTTGACCCAAGATCAGTTTCTCAGCATGAAGCTGATAATGTGTTCTCCTTGTTTCTTCACGTGTTGCAAACAGTCAATTTTGATTCCCCAAAGTATTCTTCAACAAAATGCTGTGATGCTATTTAACGCAAGTCTGCACATAAATGTGCTCATAACTATTCATGAATATACATATTAACATACTGAGTATTGCACAAAGTTGCCTTTCACTGTGTTGCATTGTCCTGTACTATATTCTGTCAGGACAGAGATGTCTCTGTGAAACATCAATAATGCTGTAGCCTTTTTTTTATCGCACATGTGCTGAAGATGGTCTATGACCGAAATGCTGTAGATTTTTTTTAATCTTCTAAGCATTCTCAGAGACTTTTTGTACTTTTTGTGTCCACACTACTATGCAGAATATGTTCAGGGCTGCCATACACATACAGGGGAAAAAACATGCGCATGGACCTCTCAGGCCTTACAATAAATTTTAAGAAAAGCAATCAACTCAATAGCACTTAACCCATTGACATCATATGACGTAAGCCAAGGCTCCGCTGAGAATACCAGACATACCCCCTGCTTTATTACTCCCAGATCTACACAAAAAAGCTGCGAATTGAAAACATTCGTTATGACGCTGATGGGATTCGAACCCACCAGAGTCATGTGGGTTTTTTCTGCCCCGACCAGCTCCTACCCAGAGTTGAGTTTGCTGCGGACTCAGTTGGGAAGACTGGGACCACATAGTCGAGTTTCATCCACTTAATGGATGCGTTTCTGAGAGTGTTGCTCAAATTTCCTGACCAACACTGCAGGTGCCTGTATCTCTCGGGCCTGGTTGACGCCGGGATATATTATGAAAGGAAGCGTGGAGTACAGCCCTGTCATGTAGTCTCAGACCGAAATGGAAATCCGTAGCATCATCTTAATCATCCTCATTCTCATCGATCAGCATTAAAAAAAAAAAAGTCTCAAGTTCTGCGGCCCTTCATGCCCTGCTCTCATGGTGACCTCAGTTTCGATGTCCTCTCCACGTCTGTGGCCTTGGTTTGGTTCCGTCGGGGTCACCGGTATCGGCGAGTCCATGGGGGCTGTCGTTGGGCGGACGTGGTGGCGCCCTCCGGAGGGAGAGCTCACTCACGCCGGCTCCGCGACTAAGCAATTATTGTCGTCAGTAGGGGGCTTAGTAGGTGGTGTCCTGCGTATGTTAGATCAGAACAGGCGCCACTGAACACCACCGAAGTGACTCGGCAGCAGTGCAGTGTCTCCTCCGGTGGGTTGCCTCTTGACGACTTGACATTGACTGCTCCCTGTGGATTGCTGTGCCGGGGCTGCGGCGGGGCCGACCGGGCTGTGGCTGTGGACGGGGTGTCGGAATGAGCGGCGTGGGTGCACTGCCTCTGAGGTGGCGCAGAGATTGGGACAGAAAAAAAAAAAAAAAAAAAAAAAAACATTCGTTATAACGCTGCCTCAGGAGCAGATAGACATTGCCGGACGAACAGGTACTGTTCATTGGGGACTCACTTTCCACAATATAATCACCAGATTATGACAAGAGGCAGGCATGTCAGGAAGTGCGACCCCAAAAAGAAATCGTGAATAGACATCCATAACAAAGTCAGGAGAATGATCTACTGAGGCAGAAAAAACAGCAGCAGACCACCCTCCTCCCCCCTCATAAACAAAAGGCAAAGATATAGACACAAACGAGAAATTATCAGTACAGAAGTTACCAATGGCAGGCTAGGTATTTGTGGTGATAAAAAAACCAGCAAAAGGAAGGGAAATAAACCAATGTCTGTAAAAGCGAAAGGAAAATGAGAAATGAAAAACAAAAAAGAAGAAAGAGTGACGTAAAATCGTATCATGTCGGGAAATGTGATAGCTCTCTGGATGATACATGAAGTTATCTGGTCTTCATTTTGATAGTAACCTGTCAGTCACACACACACACACACACACACACACACACACACACACACACACACACACACACACACACACACACACACACACACACACACACACACAACGAGAAAACCATCAGGGGATGGATGGTGTCACCGCAGTGAATGATAGTACAGTGAATGATGCATGAATGAAATCACATCACAATACTCTTGAGTCCAGGCGTGGAAGGGCTAAGGTTATGGACTAGGATAATAATTTGCCCATTTACAAACTGACGAAATTGAGAGAGAGAGAGAGAGAGAGAGAGAGAGAGAGAGAGAGAGAGAGAGAGAGAGAGAGAGAGAGAGAGAGAGAGAGAGAGAGAGATGGGGTGTGAAAGAAAATTGTTGTCGAAGAAAGGACATTTTGTCCGCAATCATGCCACCTGGTTTCATTTACTTAAGGTCTGACCAGCGCGTTTGGCTAATGCGTAGGTCAGACATCCGCTGAGTCGTAGCCACGAGACCCTCTTCTTCAGTTGTCTCATCTTTGTTGTTAATTTATTTATCCATCAGCTTCAAACCATGCGTAGTGTGGTCTCAAAACTTAGCGGATGTGGTGTAGCGTATATGGACTAGTCCGCACGCAGTGACGCGTCCTTGATGAAACTGAAACCAAAACTGTTTCATGTGTTTATTTTAATTCGTCCTTTTGAAAGCTTTCATTGAATAATGACTAATGTCCCCTTTTGTGCTCAATATTGACAGAGACGATCATTACAAGGTATGCTGGACCCTAAGACTGACACCTGGACACAGTTTCTATCAACCTCTACCACGTTTCTGCTTGCCGCTTTATTTTCCGATTAATATATGAAAAGGGGTGGGTGGGGTGGGGGGTGGGGGTTTTGATCGTTATTCTTTTCCTCCTTAAAAGGAAACAATTGCACCCTCCAGTCACGTTGAAAGCAGATGTTTATGGCTTCGTGGCTCCGTGCCTCCTTTCATAAACATCCCTCAACATCAAACGTCCACTTCTGTCTAGAAAAAAAATACAAGAATCACGCTTGATCCCAAGGAGGTGTACAAGATTATCCAGCACATTTAACATAAAGTCTATACACACCTAACACGCCATCAAAGTTTACATGTAGCAGTGATACCCTCTTTGTGTAAACAATGATAGAAACTAGCTAGAACCATC
Organism: Conus betulinus; assembly: GCA_016801955.1. Taxonomy (NCBI): domain Eukaryota; kingdom Metazoa; phylum Mollusca; class Gastropoda; order Neogastropoda; family Conidae; genus Conus; species Conus betulinus. Next base: position 93,670 of record JADBJO010007407.1, on the reverse strand, counting down.
CTAGGGTGGTCCTGCATGCAAATCCAAACTCACCAGAGTCCTTCATATCTCAAAGCAGATAGTGCATTGCAGACGTACATAAAGACAAACAAACAACAGGAAAAGAAAGGAACCACAAAACAACAGTAGCAAAGCATTGTATGGTGGAATCTGCCAGGCCTACTTCTTTCGTTGTTAAGTTCTTTCCTTTCGCCTGCACTAATGAGCATGTCCATCTGAAAATAAAGATTTTGAATTATTTGGATCATTTCATGAATTTGAGTAAAAGGCATCGTCATCATGCTAATTTTAAAGTCATGTCACGTGGTCCTGATATCTCCTCAGTTTTGGGGAAAAAATGCAAAGTTTGTCGCAGGAAACCAGAGGCATAGTGTCGAGTTGGGAGTGACATCTAGGAGTCTAAAGCCCAGTATAGAATCTGAAAACCACAATGATTCTGCTTCCCACACAACAGCAAGAGTCGACAGTCTTTGTCTTTAACAGGGAGGGTGGGGATGAATAAAGAGATCAGATCTTTCCCCATCACATGGAGAACAGAAAGTGGATTGTAAGAAAGAGGCAGAAACGGATAAACAAGGCATGCACATGCCTGACTGTGGGTCCCACACTGGTAGTAGTTATGATCAGTGTGAAGTTTTGCGTGGAGAGGACGCTCATCGTCTAGTTGTTGTTGGCAGAAAATGAAAGAGACATTCAAATACCAGCCACGAATCAAAAGGTACAATTGTTTACTTTCTATTCTGAGCATGGGCATGTGGATCACCAAAGTCAAAACAAGATTCAACCTAGTTATATTTGCTGTGACCCTTTGCAAGCAGTGCGATACCTAGCCTCCTGTATGTTCCTGACTGTTCAACACAGCAGGGCTGGATCACAGAATCTAGAAGAATGTGTGCCAGGTAGCTTGTCCCCATTAACACATGGGATGGACTATATTATGACTTAACATAACATAACATAAGCTGAAATTTACTTAAACCTTTTTCTATATGAATATTGAACGACATTCGCAGCCTCTCTCCATCCTTACACGCAGCCTCAAAGTTACAAAGTTAATGGCTTAATTATAGAAGACAGTTTTACACCATGCCACCAGATGGCTCCAGATTTAAGCACATAGTAGTAGAGAGTTTTTACTCCCTTACATGAATGCTTTGATCTCATATCTGA
>JADBJO010007407.1:82500-87500 GCA_016801955.1 Conus betulinus | reverse complement strand
CACACACACACACACACACACACACACACACACACACACACACACACACTTTGTCACATGTCATTTCAAAACATGCTGCATCTTATACTTTGAACGATGATATCAGCTTCATTCTCAGATCTGCATATGACCTTCTGCCCTCAAATGCAAACCTGGTGAAGTGGGGAAAAACAGACGATCCTTCATGCCCCCTCTGCCATGGAAAACAAACAGTGGAGCATGTCCTTAGCTCATGTAAAGTAGCCCTGGCTCAAGGAAGGTACACATGGAGGCACAACCAAGTGCTCAAAGATTGTACAAGTAGTCTGGGCTAGTACCAACACCACAAAAGGGAAAATCAGGACTCCAAAAGCACCGGCAACATTCTTCACGGCAGGGGGCAGCAAATCATGGCCAAGAACAACAACAGTGCCACTCGGAACATGCAGGCAGGCAGAGTCTGCTGGACGGGGCAGATGACTGGGAGTGCACTGCAGACCTCCTGGAATGGAATAGTCACCCAGAGATCATCAGCAAGAGTGACATGAGACCAGACATAGTAGTCCACTCTCAGTCAACCAAGCAGCTGATCATGATCGAGCTCACGGTGCCATGTGAGAACAGAATGGAGGCAGCTCAAATGTGCAAGACTAAAAAGTATGCTGATCTGGCAAACAGCCTGAGGAGAGGTCAAAATCCTCACTGCAGAAATTGGAGCTAGGGGGGTTATAGGAACGTCTGCATACAGCATCATGAAACAGCTCTCAGTTGCAGGGAGGGAAAAATCCAGAGCCCTGAAAGCAATGGCAGAAGCGGCAGAGAGGTGTTCAAGTTGGATCTGGTCAAGGAGGAACAAAAGTGAACTTCATAAGGCTTAACTTTCCTACAAAATATCAGGTGTCCCTGTGGATCAGTGGTTAGTGCGGGAGTCATTAAGTGAAAAATGAGCATGTCCAGAGGGTCATTGGTTCGAATCCCAGCCATGGCTAGTCCCACGATGGGAAAGAAAAGGGGCAGCAGAGGGACATCCGGAGTCATGAACTGGGTGTGGCCCAACCCCCCTAGAGTGTCAGGAGATAAGGGCCAAACACACTTGCTTGAAGGGGACTTCTCTTCTGAGGACTCTCTGCTGCCACGCTTTCCACGAGTTTCTTTCTACTAATGTCTTAATTTTTCTGATCCGCGTAAAAAGCCCTGATTGTGCAGAAATTTCTCTTGAACAATGTTTACTTTGCCTTACATAGAAATTGATTAAGTTTGGATTTTTAAACATTATTTTGTCCAGAAGTGTCTCCTATATTATACTGACGCTTTGTCTGATTTAAGCATTGATTTAAGTTTGAATCTGTAAGCACTGCTTTGTCCAAAGATTCTTCCTATAGCATGATTACGACTTTAGCAAAAGCAAACATTTTTGTCCAGTCTTTTTGTTATGTAATAGTATGTTCTTGTCTCTACAATAGGAGAGATATTGGTGCGGCTGTTACGAAACTTAAAATGTTATTTGTCGGACAATTTCGCTGCTACATTGTTGTTTATGTAAAGAACTATGGAATACTCTATTCAAAAAAAGAAAACTGCTGGCCAGACATTTCTCCTGCGAAAAGTTCTTCCTTCTATATAAGGTCTGGAATAGCAATTAGGCTCTTAGCAACAGCAATGCTTTCCGAGGAGGGGCATTTATTTTCATAACACCCTCCACTTACATTAGAGCGAGGGAGGACATTACCCCATGGCTGCCTGGGGCAAGTTCTGATCGATGATGATAACAGGGTTCCACGAGCAGGTCAACAGTGTGACACAAGACATCAAACTGTCAGAAGTGTTCATTCCACTCTTGATTCTTGTCTGTCCCTTTTTCGTCAGCCGCTTTCACTCCCCTTGCGTAAATATATGCCTGTGTTGGGATTGACGCATGTGCGCAATTGCATGCATGTAATGAGAGAGAGAGAGAGAGAGAGAGAGAGAGAGAGAGAGAGAGAGAGAGAGAGAGAGAGAGAGAGAGAGAGAGAGAGAGAGAGAATCTACACAAATGCCTGTTTTTCTTCAGGAATACCCACACACTCACACACCCACTCACCCACCCACCGACACCCCCCCCCCCCCACACACACACACACACATATGCTATGTGGAACTGTCAGGAACATACAGAAGGTTGGGCATCGTATCATAACAAGGGTAACAACTAATACAACCAATATCTCGTATTGGCTTTGGTGATTCACATGTTAAAATGAGTTATGCTTTCTTTCTTTTGTTGTCATCTTTGTCAGTTCAACACAGAATGGCGCATTGGAATTAAGTTCGAGAGCAGCTTTTGACTTTCACTTGCAAACAGTCAGTGTTTTTGAGAACAGGTGGTAATTTCCCTTTGGGAACGCCAATCTAGTGCTTCCTTGATCATGTTAGATGCACAGTGGAACCTGCACACCCTCCTCCCCCTTCCACAACCCATTCAACTCCATAAACGCTCCCTGGGAGAGAGAGAGAGAGAGAGAGAGAGAGAGAGAGAGAGAGAGAGAGAGAGAGAGAGAGAGAGAGAGAGAGAGAGCAAGCACTATCATCAGTTGGGGCAGCAGTGTCTTGCTTACTGCAGATCAGACTAAGCACCACCACTCTTACTGAGAAGTGGTGCACTGTCAACTCTCTGTTGTAATGCCTGTGCTGTACTGAATGCTCCCTGGGGGCCGCAGGTGCCAGGGTTGTGGCAGGACACGCCACGGTGTTGCTTTTTAATTAGGAAAGAGAGAAATGAAATGTCATTATAAAAAGGAAGACTGTTTGTTGATACATTTCTCCAGCAAGACATTCCCCCTCTGTGTACCATCTGGAATATCAATTAGGCTAAGAGCAAAAGCAATACTTTCAAAACGTTTGCCCATGCAGGGGCAGATAGTTTTCCAAACACCTTCCACTTACATCAGAGCGAGGGAGGACAGCACCTCAGCCCTGCCTGGGGCAATTTCTGATCGATGATGGCAGAGTTCCACGAGCAAGTCAACAATGTGACATAATGCATCAAAACTGCCAGGAGGTTGCACACCGCTCTTGATTCTCATCTCTCCCTTTTCTCACTAAGCACTTTTCCTTCTTTTTCACACACACACACACACACACACACACACACACACACACACACACACACACACACACACACACACACACACACACATACAGTGCGTGCACGCGTGTGTACGTGCGCGTGTGCGTGCGTGCGTGCGTGCTTGCGTGTGTGTGTGTGTGTATGTGTGTGTGTGTGTGTGTGTGTGTGTGTGTGTGTGTGTGTGTGTGTGTGTGTGTGTGTGTGTGTGTGTGTGTGTGTGTGTGTGTGTGTGTGTGTGAGTGTGTGTGTGTGTGTGTGTGTGTGTGTGTGTGTGTGTGTGTGTGTGTGTGTGTGTGTGTGTGTGTGTGTGTGAATCGAAATTTATATATGTCATAATATGTCATAATTTTGTCTCCTGCCCCCCAACTCCTCTCTCTCTCTCTCTCTCTCTCTCTCCTCTCTCTCTCTCTCTCTCTCTCTCTCTCTCTCTCTCTCTCTCTCTCTCTGCATATAAAAAGTATGTTTTCTTGCTTCCTTTGTCATCTCTGTCAGTGCAACACAGACTGGTGCAGCAAGTTCCCCTTCCCTCCCCAGCAGGTGGGAATTAAAGCAAAGACAGACTTGGACTTTACCTGTAAAGAGTCAGTGTTCAGAGAACAGGTGGCAATTTACCTTAACTAACGCCAACCCATATAGATGGCGAGGTATCAAGATAGCTAGATCAGACAGACAGATAAATAGATCGACCTATAGATAGATAGATAGATAGATAGATAGATAGATAGATAGATAGAGAGAGAGATAGAGAGAGAGAGAGACCAAGACAGAGATAGAGACAGAGATGGATGGATAGAGAGAGATAGATAGATAGATAGACAGAGAAAGAGGCCAAGACAGGGATAGAGACAGAGATAGATATATAGATAGATAGATAGATAGATAGATAGATAGATAGATAGACAGAGAGAAGAGGCCAAGACAGGGATAGAGACAGAGATAGATAGATAGATAGATAGATAGATAGATAGATAGATAGATAGATAGATAGATAGATAGATAGATGTAAAGACAGACAGACAGACAGACAAATATGTGTTTTATCATTTTTTTTAAAATTTTATCTCCATGCCTATGTCTTTGAAGAGTTTGTGTCAAGGTCCTTGGCATCAATGTATTCACGGCGCTGTCGTCGGATTGACGTGGCGGCTTCCCTCAAGAGGGCGGGTAAGGGGGCAGGGGGGAATACTTGCTCTGGCTCGACAGCTAATCAAGCACTTCCATCAGTGCGCGCATAATTCATGGCGGCATGTCATGCACATTTTGGAACGGAACAAGCGCTACCAATGTTAGTTATAAACAGCGCAGGGCCTGCTCTGATGGGTGGCCTTATGACGGCCTGCTATTGACCGCTCCCTGGGAGACTGCTGGTGACAGAGTTGTGACCGGACCAGTCAGGGTATTACTTTGAATGGGCTTTTGGAATGAGCGGCGTGGGTGGATCGTCACTGAAGTGGCACGGAAGCTTAGACATTTAAAAAAAGAAAAGAAAAGTCAAATCCCTTTGAATGCATGAATTACAGGGTTAGGACCGGTTCCATCTTCGAATCCCTGATGACATAAATCAACCCCCCCCCCCCCCCCCCCCCCACCCCCTCCATCGTCTTTCTTCCTCATTACTCCACCTGCTGACAAAGACGGATAAAAGAAATCTTGGATTTGTCTGCATTCAAACTGAAATGGAAACAATAATCAGATGATCCACGATGGATTAAATGTTTTCTCTGCCTCTGTCGCTGCCTGTCTGCCTGTCTGTCTGCCTGTCCGTCTCTCTGACTGTCCGTCTGCCCCTCTGTCTTGTCTCTCTGTCTCTATGTCTCTATCTCTGTCTGTCTCTCTCTCTCTCTCTCTGTCTGTCTGTCTGTCTGTCTGTCTCTGTCTGTCTCTCTCTCCTCTCTCTCTCTGTCTCTCTCTCTGC
>JADBJO010007407.1:70000-75000 GCA_016801955.1 Conus betulinus | reverse complement strand
AAGACAAAAGCTCACCGATGATTTCCCTCCTATACACCTCAATAATATACTTGTGGAACAAGTTACTGATCATAAAGTATTAGGACTAATAATTGACAATAGTCTCAGCTGGAATCCCCACATAACTTTACTGTGCAAAAGGCTTTCCCAGAAAGTTTACCAGCTCACCAAAATCAAACACTTTCTTGACTTTCATTCACGAAAACTTTTTTTCCATGCCCATATTCAGTCTTATGTTGATTATGCATCGACTATTTGGGACTCTGCAAGTGCAAATACACTAAAACCATTGTTCAGCCTACATAAACGAGCGCTAAAATTAATCCTTCTGAAGAAAACTAGCCTCGAAAGCTCTGACTATAAACATCTTCACATTCTTCATTCAGCCAAAGACTCAAATACAACAAAGGACTAATGATGCACAAGATTCTGACCGGGAATGCTCCAACAACTTTAATGAGCCGATTCTCAAAAGTCTCGTCGAGAAACTCCCCCAAAAACTCCATATCCCATTCCCCAGAATTGACTTATTTAAATCAAGTCTAACATACTCGGGGCTCCTCTTTGTGGAACTCACTTCCAATCCATCAAACAAGTCCATTGTACCACAACTTTCAAAAACGCTTACCTTACCCATCTTCTGCTGCGGTAAAAAAAAAAAAAAAAAAAAAAAAAAAAAAAAAAAAAAAAAAAATCCATCATAAGTAATACCAACAGTAATCTCAAATCATAAATCATCCCATTTTCATGTACTTAACCATTTTTTTTTTTCTCTCTTTTTTTTTTTTTCTTTTCATGTATCAAGTATATAATATATATATATATATATATATATATATATATATATATATATATATATATATATATATCACCATATGTGTGTGTATGAATGTGCATGTATATGACTATATATGTGTGTGTATATATGACTACATGTGTATATATATATATATATATATATATATATATATATATATATATATATATATGTGTATGTGTGTGTGTGTGTGTGTGTGTGTGTGTGTGTGTGTGTGTGTGTGTGTGTGTGTGTGTGTACATGTATGTGTGTATATGGATATATCTTATGAAAAATGATTATATGCTGTGCCCCCTCTCTCTCTCTCTCTCTCTCTCTCTCTCTCTCTCTCTCTCTCTCTCTCTCTCTCTCTCTCTCTCTCTCTCTCTCTCTCTCTCTCTCTCTCTCTCTCTCTCATGTGCGTGCGTGCGTGTGTGTTCCGAATTCCTTACATGCTTTGTCATATTCATTTTACTGTCTGACTTTATACATGCTAAGTATTGTACGTTTTAGTATATTTTTCATTTTCAAATATTATATTTCATGCTGTACCCCCCCCCCCCCCCCCCCTTTCCACCCCGTCTCTCTCTTTTTTTTTAATCTTCTTCTCCCCCCCCCCCCCCCCCCCCCCCCCCCCCCCCCCCCCCCCCCCCCCCTCCCTTCTCACTATGCTTAATACCTTCTACGTATTTTCATGCCTTACAAAAATGATTACATGCTGTGCTCTCTCTCTCTCTCTCTCTCTCTCTCTCTCTCTCTCTCTCTCTCTCTCTCTCTCTCTCTCTCTCTCTCTCTCTCTCTCTCTCTCTCTGTGCGTGCGAGCGTGCGTGTATGTGTGTTTCTAAAATATGTACGTACTTACTTTGTCGTATTCATTTTATTGTCTGTTTTCATACATGCTAATCTTGTACGTTGTAGTAGTACATTTTACATATATACCCCCCCAGCCCACCTCACTCTCTAGCCCCACTGTCTCCTTCCTCTTCATATTGTTACTCTCTCATTTTTATTTCTATTTTGTGCTTGTTAATTATTATTCATATTTTTTTTTTTCATTTTCATTTTTCATTTATCTTCTATTATCATTTGATGTTCTTTTATGATTACATGACCGCTTTGCTTGCTTTTTTTTTTTTTTTTTTTTTTACATTAATTGATTTCACTGCATGTTGTAGTCCCTACTCAGGGCGAGGACTGGATGTAAAAAAGCACGTTAGTGCTTTTTGTCATCCAAGTTGGTGTCGTGAAACTGCATTTGCTTGGAATCATGAGAGCGTGTTTATTTCATCATGGTAGCAAGACTTATTCGTTTACTGATTACCGATCCCTGCCTCCTCTAAAACTTCAACTTATAATATCCAAACCGGGGTCACCTGTGTTTGTTATTGTACGTGCATGCGTTTGATTACATCCAAGATCGAACAGGCTGTGTCAGTCTTGAATCAATCTGAAGTTGTGTTTTGTTCGTTATATCCAGTTGTTGTTGCTATGCAGATGTGTAAAATACAGGATACACTAGCAAGCTTGGAACATTCTGTTTGAGGGAGGGATAACTCCTTGATTAATCTGCATGCCACGTGGGAGCAAGAGTCACACACTTCCTTACATAACGTAGCGTCTTTCTAATCGCCAACGATTAGTTTTTCCCGGTGAGAAAGTCGTTCAGATGTTCATCATAACAGCTGGTATCAAAGTGGGGTAAATGCAGGCAGAACCTGAACCTAGTGTACTACCAAGACTCCTTGAAGGTGAAGGCAGGACACTGTCTTTTATCCATCCTCGTGATCTGGATGGTAAAGGGGAATAAGCCAGGGGGCACTAGCCACAAAATCGCTCCTTGCAGTCGGGAACTTAGACACGAAATTTCGAATCGTTCAAGATAGGGACAAAAACTATCGTCTATCAGTGGCTGTTGGTCCATTAACTGAACCGCTTCATCAGAATTCAGCGACAGGCTGTGGCGCCAACTCTGTCTGCTGGAATATGATGGATCGCCCGCTGATGGAGTGAACCTGATCACATTCAGCTCACGACTGACTGCGGTTGGGGTATACACTGGCATCTTACTTTAAGCTGTTCTCTCCTAATAGCATTCCCTTTGTACATAGCGTTGCCTAGCCTCGCATGCTGCTGTTCATCCTTCTTCAATCTGGAAAGAGTTTTCGGCGGGAACGTTTTGTGCATCTTTTTATTTGTTCAGGAATATTCCAAGATAAAAAAAAAAGAAAATGTTTATGTGTCCACGCAGACATTAACATAGGCGTCTACCCACCCTCATGTCTTAACAGTCTCCATCCCTTTCGTCAAATCAGACAGTTCCCCATGGTACGGCATCAGCTTCCGACCCCATGGGAGATCCTGAGTTGTTCATAATACATACAACATCACAGCCTGGCGTCATGCAGAAGAGTAGATGATTGATTCCGTTCGTTGAGATGCTGATAAGATACAGTAACGAGAAGATACGCATCTGTGCCTGTTGCTTATTAGAGTTCTGTTGTGCATAGTGAAGACCATTAGCACATCTCTTGATGTGACTGGCTCTCCGACTGCCTGGCTTCCTGTTTACGATGGCACAGGCAACACGCAGACCATGATCTGAACACACTAAAGAGCAGACAACCACAGCAACAACAACAACAAAACAACAACAAAAAACAACGACGACGACGACGACAACAACAACAACAACAATACACACATAGATGCACACGCACATGAACACACACACACACACACACACACACACACACACCACACACGTACGCACGCACGCACGCACGCACACACATACATGCACGCGCGTGCGCGCACACGCACACACACTGAGGTGCAGTTTCGCGGATACACAAGAATAACAAATAGATCAATGGCAACAACAGCAGCAGCAGCAACAACAACAACAACAACACAACCAGGACGAAATGATCAAGCGATCAAATATCAAAGAAATATACTCTCTCTCTCTCTCTCTCTCTCTCCTCTCTCTCTCTCTCTCTCTCTCTCTCTCTCTCTCTCTCTCTCTCTCTCTCTCTCTCTCCAGAAATAGGAGTGTGTAATGCATCAGAGAAGGCATGATCACGGTGATTGAATTCCCAGCCATGTGGTTCCATTACAGATAGGGGCTGGACGTAGTGTGTGCCGCCAATCCAGTCATCCAGTGGCTGTTTGCAGACAACAGGGAATCGTTCAACAGGTTTTCTGGCATCGTGTAGCAGAGGGCTTCTTAACTGGTCCAGAATGCCACCCATACTACTGCCATGTAACGATTCATTGATTATCTTTGTTTAACTGATGTACAGATCTCTCTGGCGCTGCATGTACACCTGTGATCAGATTTGTGGTCAGTCAACGGCACCGGAGTGGAGGAGGATGATACCCAGATATCATCTGCTGAGAATTCATGAGGTAAGTGTGCATCTTACTACTGACGTCCTACAGACAATCAGGAAGCTCCCACAGTGTCGTTGTTAAAGAGAGAGAGAGAGAGAGAGAGAGAGAGAGAGAGAGAGAGAGAGAGAGAGAGAGAGAGAGAGAGAGAGAGAGAGGAGAGAGAGAGAGAGAGAGAAGAGAGAGAGAGAGAGAGAGAAGGAGAGAGAGAGAGAGAGAGAGAGAGAGAGAGAGGGTGAGAGAGAAGGAGAGAGAGAGACCAACAGAACAGACCGACAGAACAGACGGACAGAACAGAGAGAGAGAGAGAGAGAGAGAGAGAGAGCCAGAGAGAGAGAGAGAGAGAGAGAGAGAGAGAGAGAGAGAGAGAGAGAGAGAGAGAGAGAGAGAGAAGAGAAACAGGCAGACATTCAGCGAAATATAGACATGGAGTTTGCACAAGAGCGCTACGGTTAGTCTCGAATCTATCATATGTCAGCTAAGGCAACTTGACAACAATATTCATACATCGAGAAACTGGACACTCTGTGAATCAAAGAAATGGCAAGTTCTGACAGTGAAAACGTCTCACCTCTCTTGAGAGAGCTTCAGGTTTTGAGGGTCAAATCACCTGTATCACTAAACATTCCCTCACAGGAGGAGGCCAGAGACTGCAGTCATCGAGTTTTCTCGCCTGCTCGCTGGAGTGTCCTCACTGCTTTTGACAGAGGCCAGATAGCGAGGTCACTCCTCTCTTAAAGTGTGAGCAGAAATCAAGCCATCCAAAGTGACCTTTTTTTCAGTCATTTCTCCTTTAATCTCTGTCTATGTCTGC
>JADBJO010007407.1:55000-60000 GCA_016801955.1 Conus betulinus | reverse complement strand
CTGTCTCTCTCTCTCTCTCTCTCTCTCTCTTTCTCTCTCTCTCTCTCTGAAGTGCTCAATTTTCAAATGGGACTATACAATGCGTCTTCGTTTCTTCTTCTTCTTCTTCTTCTTCTTCTGTCTGTTTCAGAGTTGGTTTTTTCGTCTGTCTGTCTGTCTGTCTCTCTCTCTCTGTCTCTGTCTCTCTCTCTGTCTCTGTCTCTGTCTGTCTGTCTGTCTGTCTCTCTCGCTCTCTCTCTCTCTCTCTCTCTCTCTCTCTCTCTCTCTCTCTTGCTTGCATGCGTCTCTATCTCTGTCATTGTCTATCTTTCTGCCTGTCTGTCACACACTGCATTTGCATACATTCGATTACAATCTCAGCATGTTTACTCCCATACGCTCACATCTGCTCCAGTCATTCAATGGAGAGACTTGGGAAACAAGAATTCATTTTGTTGTGCTCCCTTCATCAAACATAACAAAGAATTTAATAATACACACATAATGTTTTGTATTTTTTTTTTTTTTTTTTTTTCAACTTTCATGTTCAAGTATCATATACCGTTCTAATCACTCTTCCGTCTCCTTCGCTAGCAATTGTATGACACCACAGAGACAGCTCAGTTTCTTACTTTCTAGTAAACATCATACAACGACTACGCTTCTCACTCTTCTCTATCAATACAAAACAGTTGCATTGAAAAAAAAATCTTTTGTAAAAGCAAAAAAGAAAAAATAAAAAACCGAAACTCCAACAGGGGGATCAAGTTTCCAGGAGGCTGGTAGTATATGATCCATAGGTTGAACACTGAAGTTTTCTTTGGAACTTGTTGGGTCGAATTAATTTTTAAGACATAATCGAACAAGACATAAGAGCACATCATACATACAAATTCAAAGTATTGTGTTTTCAGCATATTTCTACCTACATGGGTGTGCACAGTGAAATATTTACTAAAATATTAATTTAAAAAACTATTTGTATTTTTTCTTAGATGTTCTCATTACACAATGTCGTTTCAATTCTTTTTCCCCCCTTTATTAATCGTTATATTAGCGTATTCCTAATTTTTCTTTTCTCTTTATGTATTTATTATTTCCCAATTGGCAAGTTACCAATGTGGAATTATACATACATATATATATATATATATTGCAGTCATTGCACACCAAGCTGCTCCGTAAGTTGCTGGAATGGTGCTCGGTACTTATCCTTGGAATTTATTGTTTCATTATATATATATATATATATATATATATATATATATATATATATATATATATAAACAAAGCTTGCTCTTATGTCTTAGATCGAAGAAATAAGGGGAGATACGCATTCATATCTGCAGTGGTAGACTAACAGTATGTGCTTGAGTGGGTGAATGGGGAATAATAAATGCTTCTCAAAATGAGCCTTCAGCAAGCTTATAATCTCCAATGGAGAGGAAACTCACTAACATACAACTTCTGGTCAGATACCGGTATTTCGAAACATATAACTCCTGGTCAGATACCGGTATTTCGAAACATATAACTCCTGGTCAGATACCGGTATTTCGAAACATATAACTCCTGGTCAGATACCGGTATTTCGAAACATATAACTCTGGTCAGATAACCGGTATTTCGAAACATATAACTCCTGGTCAGATACCGGTATTTCGAAACATATAACTCCTGGTCACGTCAGCTACCGGTATTTCGAAACATATAACTTCTGGTCAGATACCGATATTTCGAAAGCTGATTGCTTCTCCTCAGTGACCGCGGAAAATGGTAATTTGACTCCTCTGCCTTTTCGGTTTTTAAGAAGAGTGCTATCCCAGAAATAAGGCTGGTCTGCAATACCGTAGTATGTTTGTTGAGTTTTCAAAAAAAACAACAACAAAAGGTGCCACCTAAGAAGCAAAAGAAAATCATGAAAGAGCAAAGCAAGCTAACATTTTCTTGTGAAAAGTAGAAAATATAAAAAGATAACCTCTTAAGACGCAAGTCCTGAGGGCCAGTTCTTGGAATGAATCCGCAAGAGACTAAATTACCATAAACTAATAAATTCCAATGATGTTGAACTTCGAAATGGAATGCACACCAGTCTGTTGTTATAGTTGTGGACATTACTGTTATGCACAGCTGTCGCCTTACTGTTTTCAAACCTTGATATGGAACGGAGTGGTGTCATAGCATTACATCACTTTACTGGGCCTGTTTGAAATGTCACCACAAGCACTGTAGCTGTCGCTGCTTTTTGTCAAACACTGTGCATTATGCTAGGTGGCGCCGGCAAAAAAAAAATGAAAAAAGAAATAGACGGAGATAAACCTTCACTCGCTTTTTTCTACTGATTGTTTTCTGTGTGCCTCAGCCCTGCGCCTGTGACTGTTAACCTGTGACGAGCATTTCCGTCGATGCACAGCGCTGTGGCTGTCCGTTTGCGTTACTGGGAACTGGTCGGTGTTTGTAATCAAGCGTAGAATCACAACTTTGTGTTTGCTCTGCCCTCAAAATTTAAAAGACTACACTGCCATTCTCTATGTGCAGCATCATGAGAAAGGAGAAACGGAAAGAGAGAGAGGAGAGAGAGAGGAACAAGACTTGGGGATGAGAGACGAGAGCAGGAAGAGGCGGGACGAGCAGAGAGATGAAGGAGAAGGGAGATGCAGGAGATGAGAGGGGAGAGAGAGAGAGAGGAGAGGAGAGATGTTATGGGGAGAGAGAGAGAGAGAGAGAGAAGAGAGAGAGAGGAGCGGAAGAGAGATGGAAGGGAGAGGTTTCCTCTCGTCTTTATTTCAAGGAGTGGAATAGGATGAAGACTGAGAGGAGGAGGAGAGAGGGGAGAGGGGTGAGATGCTTTCTCCTTTTTCGGGAGAGGAGCGCGGATGAGAGGGAGGAGAGAGTGGTGTTCCCTCCGGTGTGTGTTCCTTGTGAGAGAGGAGCGGAGAGAGGGAGGGAGGAGAGATGAGACGTGAGAGAGAGAGAGAGGAGAGAGAGAGAGAGAGAGAGAGAGAGAGAGAGAGAGAGAGTAGAGCTTTGTTATTGTAACTTTTGTTTTACTTCTGTTTTGTTTTAGTTTTAACTGTGGTCTGTTCTCGTATTATTTCAAAAAGTGGAACCAAGAACATGCAAAGACATCGAGCGAATGGCGGTGATATGTGATATGTGACTGTGGAATGAATGAGTGTGGTGTGTGGGGGGGGGGGGGGGGGGGGGGTGCGTGTGTGTGTCCGTGCATGCGTGCGCCGCGTGCATGCGTGCGTGCCTGAGAGAGAGAGAGAGAGTGAGGAGAGAGAGAGAGAGAAGGAGAGAGGAGAGAGGAGAGAGAGAGAGGGAGAGAGAGAGAGAGAGAGAGAGTAGAAAATACCTGTAGTTCTCGCTACAACCTTCAACATTTATGTATAAAAGTACTACGTTGCCCCATTATTAACCACGACAGACACTGTGGTGACCTCACCTACAACCAGATGCAAAGCATCATCCTGACTATCACAACGCCCAGGACACCCAGGGATGACTATCATCTGTTGTCCAGAGAGTATCAGAGTGTCCTAGGTGAGGCGCCGCACCAGGCACAACAGACGTAACAGTCATTTGTGCCGGAAGCTCAAGATGGTGCCTTCTCCAGTCTGTTGTTGTGGGCAGGAAGAACAGACAGCTGAGCATATGCTCCAAAAAATGTCCATTATATGAACAGCCAAGGAGGAGAAATGTGGCCAACAGAGACAGCTGTAATGACGAAGGTCTACGGCAATCTGCAAGAGCTGGAGGAAAACGGCACTATTCAGCTGGGGTAAGAAATGTGGCAACAGAGACCGCTGTAATGACGAAGGTTCTACGGCAATCTGCAAGAGCTGAAAACGGCACTATTCATCACAAGAGCCGGACTGACCGTGTAGAGAAATGTGGGTCAACAGAGACAGCTGTAATGACGAAGGTCTACGGCAATCTGCAAGAGCTGGAGGAAAACGGCACTATTATCACAAGAGCCGGACTGACCGTGTAGACCAAGGCGTTCGCAAAGAACAAGAACACGGTGGTGACCCCAGTCTCCCAGCCACTCTTCATCTCTCCAAGTCCCTCTTCCAGTTCAAGACCCCGCCCTGTCAGGATTGATGGGAGACAACTTCCTTCTGTCAAAGAGAGAGTGATCGCGCCTGAGCAGTCACGTGGGAAGCAAGGTAACATCAGCATTCAGCTTCTTTTCCCCTGGGAACGTCTTCAGTGGAAAGGCGCTGCTTGGACCTAAAGCGTTGGTTAAAAATATAAAAAAGAGAGAGAGAACTGTCATTTGCTTAAGTCAAAACATGCCAGGCTTATTTCCATATGTAAAAGTGTGTGTGTGTGTGTGTGTTGTGTGTGTGTGTGTGTGTGTGTGTGTGTGTGTGTGTGTGTTGTGTGTGTGTGTGTGTGTGTGTGTGTGTGTGTGTGTGTGTGTGTGGTGTGTGTGTGTGTGTGTGTTTCCTTTTCTTTTCTTTTTAATAATGATTTGAGAAGGGATGGTCAATGTTAGTTCACTTTTGTACTGTTAATGGTTCTTGCTGTACGTGACCCGGCATCTCTGTCTCTGTCTGTCTGTCTGTCTGTCTGTCTGTCTGTCTGTCTGTCTGCCTCCTGTCTGTCTGTCTGTCTGTCTGTCTCTGTCTGTCTCTCTCTCTCTCTCTCTCTCTCTCTCTCTCTCTCTCTCTCTCTCTCTCTCTCAGATTCAGATACCAAAGGAGCAAGGTTACATCAACGTTGCGCAGTCCAAACACGATGTTTTTTCCCTAAACACAAACACAAACAGTAACAAATTCAGGTAAAGTTGGCTTCATTGATGTGGTCAAGCTAGAAAGCTCCTTTTTTGGGATGACCCCTTAATTGTTCTGTGTGCTCTGTGTTGTCATTTCAGCTAGGCGATTATGTGTGTCGTGAGTAGCATTCGTTTGGCATTCTGAGAGTGTTTGTTTTTTCACCATGGTATGAAAATATATTCTGCTCTTCGTTTACTGCTTACTGATCCCTCTCTCATCTAAGACTTTGTTTTATAA
>JADBJO010007407.1:25000-30000 GCA_016801955.1 Conus betulinus | reverse complement strand
GGAGAGATGGCCAGAAGTGGAATGCTAGTGAATGAAGAAAGGGATAAGGCATGAGCTGAAAAAAATCCTCCTCCCTCACTGTTTTGACTTCGATCCTTTCAGAACTGGCATGGGTCTTTTATATATTCCATATTCAATTTCTCTGGAGAAGTGGAACGTGTTAACGGTTTTAAGGGGGTGTAAGGATGGGTACACACTACTTCTATGGAGTAGTGGAACGTGCTAACGGTTAAGGGGGTGAAAGGATGGTATACACCACACTTCTTGCCTTACCACCACCATCCCCTGCCACCCCCTCTCCTCCCTGTTCCTAATTGTTTCCTGTTCTTTTCCTTAATCAGAGGCATTAATATGCAACTAACAACATCCCAGTATAACACACTGCAAAGAACACTCTACAAAGTCACATGCAAGGGAAATCATGAGAAATATATTTCAGCAACTAAGAAAAGGCTACATGTAGGTAATCGCAAAATATCACAATTTCTCGTGTTTGCATAAGTGAAGCTGGCGATGTTAGAAGAACGGGTCACTTGCATTTGATTACCTCATTATCCAATGGACATTTCCTACTGAACAGAAAGCATTGTTTGAGTGGATACAAACGCCTCCCTCCCTCCCTCCCTCCCTCCCGCCCCCCTCCCTCCCTCCTTCTCTCTCTCTCTCTCTCTCTCTCTCTCTCTCTCTCTCTCTCTCTCTATCTCTCTCTCCCCTCCTCTCACGGTCTGTCTGTCTCTCTCCCCTCCAAAGAAATGAAATGAAAAACAAGATCACACATTTAACAGAACATTATTTGTATGTTGTATCATAGCTGAGTCTGTAACTGCCTAAAACACATTGGTCTCGCTAGACGTGAACTAACATCGTTGACATGTACTCTCGGAATATCTCTTAGAATTGAACTCTTATAATAGCAATCTCCTTTTTCCTGAACATGCTTTAAATTAAACAGCATAATATGCTTTGCTATATGTCCCATTCATTCAATCCTCCTTCTCTCTCTCTGTACCTCTCTCTCTCTTGCTCTCTCTCTCTCTCTCTCTCTCTCTCTCTCTCTCTCTCTCTCTCTCTCTCTCTCTCTCTCTCTCTCTCCTTCCTTTCTCAAATCACCTTGAATGATTAGAAGTGGGACTCGGGAATGACTACATGGGTGGGGCGAGGGTGAAATTGGGGGCTGAGAAAAGGAGAGAGGAACGGGCTTCTCGAGACAAAGACGTGATGGAAGGAACAGACGATTCTGCCGATTTCTGAACTGAAGTGGAGGGAGGACTAATGTCAGACGATGGACATCATGACCACTTTCAAGTCCTGACCCACTGGCTGGGACCCCCAAGTCCAATGGCCGACTGAGTCCTGCCCTCCCCTTCTATTGATCAGGACAGCTGGGGGCAGCTCTGACATCTTCCTCTATAGAGGTGGGGCCGGCAAAGAGAGCTTAGGGACTTAGTGTCATTGACTCTGTGTGTGTGTGTGTGTGTGTGTGTGTGTGTGTGTGTGTGTGTGTGTGTGTGTGTGTGTGTGTGTGTGTGTGAGAGAGAGAGAGAGAGAGAGAGAGAGAGAGAGAGAGAGAGAGAGAGAGAGAGAGAGAGAGAGAGAGAGAGAGACCAAGAGAGAGACTCAAGACTCAAGACTCAAGATATTTATTCAGAAAGGCCATTGGCCCATTTGAAGGGGAAGCTTTACACACAGAACAGGAAATAAACAAAATGCTTCAGATTAACGTATTAGGGTAGTAACAACGAAAATGGCAACTAGGAGGTAAATGCATCTCTTACCTTAAATGCTTTACACAAGAAGAGACCAAAGCTCTTCATTTGTGCATAACTGTTGGAGCTGAGTAAAACACACAATCTAAACATGCAGGGATGTCTACAATATTTTTGTGGGAATAAAGTTCTGGCGGATGTCTGCCAAAGTGGGACAGCAAAACAAGAAATGCAATTCATTTTCCTCTCCCTGCATGCACATTGGACAAATTAAATCGTTTTCTCTGTATTGCCTGTACCTTAACTGGTGAGTTTTTATATATCAGATACGCCCAGTCTAAACTTAACTATCAATTTTTTTCAAATACATATCTAGATCAAACCTTAATACGATTGATTATTACCAACATTTGAATAGTTTCTATACAAATCATACCTTTCACTAGTCTGAATATGATCATTCCATGTCTGCCATCGACAGTCTATTAACTTTTGACGAAAAGAACGCACGAACAAACGCTGATCCACAACACCCCCATTCAGCCATACATCACCAAAGCCATATTCACACAACATCAGACGCACATTCGACACCCAGTTTTTCTTTCCCCTTGCATCCAATTCTAGCAACATATCATACGATTTGCGTGGAAACCAAGAGAGAGAGAGAGAGAGAGAGAGAGAGAGAGAGAGAGAGAGAGAGAGAGAGAGAGAGAGAGAGAGAGAGAGAGAGAGAGAGAGAGGAGAGAGAGAGAGAGAGAGAGAGAGAGAGAGAGAGAGAGAGAGAGATGAATGAATGAACAAAATAAGTCAAATGTTGGGAAAAGTAATTCCCATAGTAGGCATCCTTTCGTTCTCTCTCTCTCTCTCTCTCTCTCTCTCTCTCTCTCTCTCTCTCTCTCTCTCTCTCCTCCTCTCTCTCTCTCTCTCTTCATTCTCTGATATATGTTTTCCATCTCAGTCAAAATGTGATGCTGATGATGAGTACCTTTGTGTTTACTGTGGTCCACTGAAGGCTGCTTGAATAACTCTACTAACCTTCAGTGCTTACTGTCAATGACAACAGTAGGGGACTATCCATCATGATGTCAGTTTGAGGTCACCATGTGACAGGGTGAGACGGTCGACGCCCTAACGGCACCGGAATCCCCCTGTCATATAGCAACCATTTTTGTGCCACATCAACAGCACACAAACTGAAGAAAACAACCTTTAACAAATGTCAAGTTTGAATAAAAACTTCCATAACAGAATGTAATTTGACAGTGTTTCCATGTTGCTGGACTGCATGTCTTTCCACAGTACATAAAGCATTCAAAATCCTGCAGGAAGAGTTTTGTTGCAAGTGTATTGACCTTTATTGCAATGTACGCAAAAGAGACCAGTTTGCATTTGGATCATTAAGTCCCGGAATCCCTTACACTGTAATTTTTTTTTTTTTAAGCGCTTCTGGGATCCAAACCCATATCTCTGGGATTGCCAGGTGCCTCAAAGCCACGTGGTCCGGTGTGGATCTCTTCCCCAGTGGCCATCAGACACCTGGTGTAAGCAGGGAACTTTACAACTTATAAAATTCACTTTTGTTCTCCCTTAGCCGGACCCACCTGCAATTTATTTCAGTGGCATCTGCAGCTGCCTTTAAGAGCTGATGTTTCACAGTAAGTAAACTATCTGACTCTCTATAGCACATTTACCAGCAAGATTAAAAGCAAAGATCAGAATCACCCCCAATCTCCTACTGCTTTGAGTCTGGCAGTCATATCGAACTATCAATGGCAACTTCTGCCTTCGGTCACGATTATTCAAGAGACAGAAGATGATTTTAAACTAATGATCGTAGATGCTTTGAGCATTATGGCATGATTCTCCTCTACATGAACTGTCAAATTATCAAGGCTCTTTACAACTCATAGTATCCATCAGATTGTTCTCTCCTGCGTTCCTTCAATCAGATTCAATTTCCTATTGCAATCTCTAGCGCTGACCCTGTTTTTCCCTCCTGTTAGCCATGGACTACGCCCAAACAAGCAGGCTTTTGAATTGTTCGACTTCAACAGAAAAAAAAAAAAACATATTCGTAATGCATCGGGTTTGATCGTTTCTCCTACAATGCTTGACTCTTAAAAGTGGTGTGCAAAGTTCAACGGCGTAATCTTATGTTTTTTAAAACTGCCATCTGTTGCTGGCATGATTAGTACTCTCTTTCTGTCTCTGCCTCTGTCTGTCTGTCTGTCTGTCTGTCTGTCTGTCTGTCTGTCTGTCTGTCTCCACTTTCTTCTTTCTTCTTCTTCTTCTTCTTTCTTCTTCTTCTTCTTCTTCTTTCTTCTTTCTTTTTCTTCTCTTCTTCTTCTCTTCTTCCCTTCCTTCTTCTTCTTCTTCTTCTTTTCTTCTTCTTCTTCTTTTTCTTCTCTTCTTCTTCTTTCTTCTTCTTCTCAGCTATTACCAGAAAAATTAGAGTAGGTATGTTTTGACATAGGAAATGTAATCGGAAAAGAGCAGTGTTTTTTTTTGTTTTTTTTTTACAAATAAGAGAGACAGAGAGACAGACAGACAGACAGACAGACAGAGACAAAGACAGAGAAGAGACAGAGAGAGAGAGAGAGAGAGAGAGAGAGAGAGAGAGAGAGAGAGAGAGAGAGAGAGAGAGAGAGACAGAGACAGAGACAGAGACAGAGAGCAGTGATGGTTTGCTTTTTGCTTCTTTGAAGATGAAAGCAGAAAACTGTCTTTACTCGTCCTCCAGACTTGCATGGTGAAGGGGAATAAGCAGGGGAACATTAAACATCAGTCGTTCCTTGAAGCTGTGAACTCAGCAATGTAATTTGTTTATTTCGATTCCATCAAGGCAGGGACAAAAAGTATCGTCCATCAGTGGCTGTTGAAGCAGACCCATTAACTGAATTACTTCATGATTGATTGAGAAACGGGCAGTGGCGCCAACTCTGCCTGCTACTTCAGGAAGGAATATGATGGACCGCCTGCTGCTGATGACATTCATCTCACGACAGGGACGGGTATCCAGGCGTTGCTTCTATCTTTTTTTTTCTCTCCTTTCTCTTTAAATTTATTTGTTTATTTTTTTTCTTATCTATTTTTTTATTCATTTGTTTATTTGTTTGTTTGTTGATTTATCAATTTGTTTATTTATTTATTCATTTATCCATCTGTATATTTACTTGTTTACCTTTATGCTTGGCATTTTTTTTTTTTCAAAAAAAGACGTTGAAAAGAAATCTAGCGCGTTTTTAAAGAACTTTCTGATAATTGTTTAGGATGATAAATCAGTACGCATAT
>JADBJO010007407.1:7500-15000 GCA_016801955.1 Conus betulinus | reverse complement strand
GAGCTCTGCGAATTTGTATCATGATTGAGAGAGAGAGAGAGAGAGAGAGAGAGAGAGAGAGAGAGAGAGAGAGAGAGAGAGAGAGAGAGAGAGAGAGAGAGAGAGAGAGAGATTAAATAGTTCATATAGTACACTATTGATCTCAAGTCTGTATTTGAAAAAAAAAAACTGACAAATACAGCAAAATTCCTTGAAAGGCTGGTCTATTTTGACTGAGCAATCGTCACTGACATGCATCTCACAGTGCACAACACAAATCACTGCTGGCCTATTGAACTTCAGGTCACGCCGACTGGATAGCTTTGATTCTGATCTGGGCTTCCGTACAGCATTCATTTGAAAAAAAAACAAAACAAAACAAAACACAACAAAAAAAGAATAAATCAAACTTGCGATCTCCGTCCCTAAGCTCTCTTTGCAAGCCCCACCTCTGTAGAGAAAGATGTCGGAGCTAACCCTAGCTGTCCTGATCAATAGAAGGGGAGGGCAGGACTCAGTCGGCCATTGGACTTGGACCCCAGCCAGTAGGTCAAGACTTGAAAGTGGTCAGGATGTCCACCGTCTGACATTAGTCCCGCCCCCCTGTGTCCTTACAGTCTTTACGGACAAATCGTCTGTCTCCTGTTCCTGTGTCCTTTACTGCGGTGGATACTGCCCCCAACCCCGACCCACTTTCCTCTTTCCATCTATAAGCCCTAGCAAGTCCTGCCTGTTTTACATTATTCCCAAAATCGTTTTTGTCAACAATGGTTATAACTGAAATGAAACAGCTGATACAGCAATCTAACACAGAGAGAGAGAGAGAGAGAGAGAGAGAAGAGAGAGAGAGAGACGAGAGAGAAGAGAGAAACATCCAGATGATAAACAGAGAGAGAGAGAGAGAGAGAGAGAGAGACGAGACACTGACATAAAGAGAGGAGAGAGAGAGAGAGAGAGAGAGAGAGAGAGAGAGAGAGAGAGAGAGAGAGAGAGAGAGAGAGAGAGATTTGAATTCAAAGTGCAAAAAAAAGTGGCATTCCATCAAGTGTTGAGGACTTTAGTTTTGTTTTCTTGGTAATCTAAACCATGAGTCAAGCAGATGGCATACGACAGTGAAATGACGAATAAGAGAAAGCTGAAAGAAAAAAGAGAGAGAGAGAGAGAGAGAGAGAGAGAGAGAGAGAGAGAGAGAGAGAGAGAGAGAGAGAGAGAGAGAGAGAGAGAGAGAAAATCAACAGAGTTCTAACGCTTATTGAAACACAGGATATATGCAATACGTACTGGCACTGGCCTGACAACAAGCATGCATGGATAGGAAGAGTGAAAGGGGAGGGGGGTTGAGTGGGGGATATCAGATAGCATAACCGCGCTGGAAAAAAAAAAAAAAAGTGTTTCAGTAATCTCTCTCTCTCTCTCTCTCTCTCTCTCTCTCTCTCTCTCTCTCTCTCTCTCTCTCTCTCTCTCTCTCTCTCACACACACACACACACACACAACACTCACACACACACACACACACACACACACACACACACACACACACACACACACACACCACACACACACACACACACACACAC
Organism: Conus betulinus; assembly: GCA_016801955.1. Classification (NCBI taxonomy): domain Eukaryota; kingdom Metazoa; phylum Mollusca; class Gastropoda; order Neogastropoda; family Conidae; genus Conus; species Conus betulinus. The sequence continues at coordinate 13,443 of JADBJO010007407.1, read as the reverse complement.
ACACACACACACACACACACACACACACACACACGCACACACACACACTCACACACATTTTATCCCTCTTCCATGTCCACTTCTTTTGCCCGTAAGTGCCAGTGAGAACAGCCAGGTCTTAAACCACAGTGAGACGTTGTGAAACCCTCTTTTTTTTTCAAATCAGAATGTCTAAACCTGCCTCGGAACCAATCGATGTCAATCGCTTGTAAGAGGATTTTAAACGTTCTGCCCAATCCTCTGAATCCAAGCGACAATTCCATGAAAAAGAAAGGAACAGAATAACAAAAAAAACAGGTTCTGAATCACTGGGCGAAGCAGTTGCCGGAAGCGGCCTTCGCTTGAAGTGTAGGGTGCCCGATAAGTACGCAATGGCGAGAATGAAAGTCCAATGTGTCGGTCCACTCCATAAAAAAAAGTCGAACCTATTACACTTGTTCACACAGTTCATAGAGAGCTTACCTGGGCACGAGTGTTGACATGGCTTGCAAGGAGTTATAGTTGATAGGGCTGTAGCAATGAATGGTGGGGAGTTACAACCAATCAGTATCACAGCGTGTGAATGATGGAATTCTGTGAGCGATGCAAAACTGGAGCTGGATTCCGCCGTGACCAGTACTAACCATTCGGACATTCTAGTGACTGTAGGTAGGGAAATCGACCGAAGAGGATTGAAGTGCTAATGAGACTGTTAAACAAGGGTGGCAAGCTAATGCCACTACAGAAGCAGCGTCTTGAAGGGCTTCTGCAGCCATGCCAAATAGGACGCAGGAGACAGCATATAGCAAAAAGGAATAGAAAAAGAAAAGAAAAAAAAAGAGTCAAGAAAGAAAGAAAGAAAAAAAGAAACTGTGGCTTGCAGAATGTGTTTAGCTGGGGGACACACGTTGAGTGTTAAGAGTTTCTTTGGGAAAAACCCACAAGCCATCTCTTTCAGTTTTCTTCTGCCAAAAGTTTCAGTTTCGGTGACACTTTGTTCATGAAACTGAAATGAAACTGAAACTCTTGGTAAAAGAAAACTAAAGAGAGACGACTTTTGGACTTTAAACATAAACACATTATGAATTGACAAATAAATGAATAAGTAGATAAGGAAATAGATAAGTAAAAAAAAAATTAAAAAAATATAAACAAGTCAATAAATACACGAATGAAAAAAATCAATCAATAAATAAAGGGACAAAGGGGGATATAACATGAACAAAGTGAAAAAAAAAAATGGCGGTGTGTGTGTGTGTGTGTGGGGGGGGGGGGGGGGGGGGGATGAGGGGGTGTGTGCTGAACATAGTGTAGACAAAATAGTAAAGCAGCTGTTAACTGTTCACTCATGGGGTGCAGTATTGATTAAATATATATTATTAGAATAACCGAAGAAATAAGTAAGCGTTTCCTAAACTGGGTATATACGGGTAGATTTAGAAAGGAGAACAGTGTGTGTGTGTGTGTGTGTGTGTGTGTGTGTGTGTGTGTGTGTGTGTGTGTGTGTGTGTGTGTGTGTGTGTGTGTGTGCGTGCGTGCGTGCATGCATGCGTGCGTCCGTGCGTGCGTGCGTGTGTGTGTGTGTGTGTGTGTGTGTGTGTGTGTGTGTGTGTGTGTTTGAGAGAGAGAGAGAGAGAGAGAGAGAGAGAGGAGAGAGAGAGAGAGGAGAGAGAGAGAGAGAGAGAGTGCAAGAGAAATTTCTATGGAGATATAGCCTATTTTTCATCTTCACTAAATCAGGGGTATGCACACTATTATTTCAAATGAAAGAACAAAACGAAAGTAAGACAAAAGGCAGTCAAGAAACAGATATAAAGGGAGCTGATATGTTTCCAGAAAACACACAATACACATAATACTTGAATGCATAGGCCTGATAGTAAGCAGCGTGAAGAAAGGGACTGTTTCAGTGGGGGTGGCACATAGTACAATGACCACGAAAAGAAATGGTCAAGTACAAACTTTACAAATCGCGTGTATGTGCATTGACAAACACATGTGAATTGCAAAGTTTGCGCGCGCGCGCGCGCGCACACACACACACACACACACACACACACACACACACACACACACACACACACACACACATATATTATCCCTCTTTAATGTCCACTTCTCTCCCCCATCAGGGCTAATGAGAACAGCCAGGTCTTAAACCACAGTGAGACATTGTGGAACCCTCTTCTTTTTCAAATCAGAATGTCCAGACTTGTCTTGGCTCCAACCGATGTCAATCGCCTGTAAGAGGATTTTAAAAGTTCTGCACTGCCCAATCCTAGCAACAATTCCATCAAAAAATGAACAGAATAACCAAAACGAGATTTGGATCAACAGATTGACAAAGACACTGAGTGTATGGCGTACGACATAACAAGCAGGAAATAGGGCTCGCGTAAAATAGAGGACGTCTGGTAAGCCAGAAGGCAAAGTCGAACGTACGGGTCGACTCGGGAGAAAAAATCGAACTTGATACACTTGTTGACACAACTTATGGAGAGCTTACCTTGGCAAGTGTGTGGACATGGCTCACAAGGAGTTAAGGTTGTTAGGGCTGCATGAATGAATCATGAGAAGCTAGGACCAATCCGTATCAGATCTTGGGAATGATCGAATTCAGTGAGCAAATAAAAAAAAAAATGAGGTGAATTCGTCCACGACCAGTAGTAACCTGCCTGAAATTATGATGACTGTAGGAGGGGAATCGAAATGAGGATACCAACTATTTATTTGACTGTCAAAAAAGGGTAGCAAACCAATGACAGTATAGAAGCAGCGCGTTTCGACATTGAAGATCCTGTACGGGCAAGCCAAATGGGACAAAGGAGATAATGTATAGCAACAGGAAAAAAGTCAGTTCTGGCAGGCAGAGTATATGTTGAGTTGTGAAGTAGATAGAGTGGCAACGGTTTCTCTTGGTAGAAATTTCGAAAAAAAAAAAAAAAAAAAAAAAAAAAATCAAACGAGAGATGAATCATGGATTTTAAGAATACGGGTATTATACAGAAATAAAACAAGCATAAATGCATGAATAAATAAATGGGTACATACATACATACATACATACATACATACATACATACATACACACATACTTACATACACCATCAATTACTTTAATGCATCAACTTGTCAAATTAACAACAATGCACAGTAGTCCAGAACTGCAGGGGCATCGATAAAAAATTATCTTTCACATACTCTCTCTCTCTCTCTCTCTCTCTCTCTCTCCTCTCTCTCTCTCTCTCTCTTCTTTATTCTATCCCCACTCTTTTCTCTCTCTGTCCCACGTCCTCTTCTCTCTCCAGCTGGCTCCAATTCTTTGTCTGTCAGTGCTTTAGTCAGCTTTATATATCTAATACTATTTAAAGCACAGTTTGAAAGTCAGCACCTGTCAGTTTCAAGGATGGTTCATGAGGTGATTCCGCCTTGACCAAACACACCTAGACCCAATCATGACAGACATGTTCAAGTATTTTGCGAGTTGTTTACATTTGGTTATGGGCAGTCATAACATTGAAAGTCCTGAAACCACTCTTTTATGAACCATGCCTAGTGAACCTATTACTAGATCAATCACTTTCGGACTAAATCCGGCATCACAAAGAGCATAGCAAAGAGGCATGTTCTTTTCAAATTTGCTCTCAAAGCAAATATACATACACACATACATACATACATACATACAGTTTCAGTTTAAGCAAGGAGGCGTCACTGCGTGCGGACTACCCCATACATGCTAAACTGCATCCACTAAATTTTGTGACACACTGCACATGATTTAAAAGCTGATGGGTAAGTCAATTAAGAACTGACTGATAACTGTTTCCAAACTTATTATATTGATTTGTCATCATAACGCGCATGTATACATACATACATATATACATACATGCATGCATGCATGCATGCATATTTACATACATACATGATACATACATACATAAAGGAACAAAAAGAGAATAGGAGATGGGCGAGGTGAACACAGGGGGATGAGCACAGTGTGGACCAAACTATAAAGTGGTTATTAGCTAATGGGGTGCAGTATTGATTAGGTTTAACAGAAGAAGCAAGAAGACGTTCTCTGATTGAGTCAATGAAAGTGGATTTTTAAACGAAAATGAGATAGATAATCATAAATAAAATTGTAAAACAAGAATACTCTCTCTCTCCCATCTATGTTTGTGCTGGCGTTGTCGCAGAAAATGGCATTGAAAGGGACTGGGTGCATTCTTTAGATTGCAACCTTTTAAATGTAATGTCCTTACACAAAGGAAACAAAATTACAACCTCAACGACGTGCAGATCTTGACATACGCTAGTTTTGCAGTTAGTAGAGGAAGGTGAACTGTCTGTGTGTGTGAGAGAGAGATAGAGAGAGACAGATGTTGAATAAGAGAATGAAGAGAAAAAAAAAAAACTTGCACACAAAACACTCGTTGGAATAGTCCTACCTGGAGCGTGCATATTATTACCATGATAACGAGTGAGAGAAAAACGCTCGACAAACTAGGAAGCAACATCTGTTAAAAGTACCGTTTAAAAATGAAGCATAAACACCGACAAGCTAGTTTTCGAGCCTCTTTCCTCTTGCTGTCATCACACACTCATGTCCTGATAAGAGTAATAGACTCGAAACAAGCTTGTCGGTTTTTATGCTTCATTTTCAAACAGTATTTTTAACAATATATATATATATATACATAGTTTTGGTAGTAGATACAAAGTGCGGGCTACCAATTCTAATACCATCACTTAAAAAAACACTTTTCCTTAATGACCTGGCAAAGTGTATATGAAAATGAAAGTGTGCGTGTGGCGGGAGAAATAAGACAAAATTCAAGGCGTTATATATATAGATATATGTATATATATATATATATGTATGTATAACACTTCATATGCTACATATTAAAACTATGGTATTCCATCTCAGAAAAAAGGCCTTTCGTCTGCTGGATCAGGTTCATCAGGGAGACCACGATGATTTGTGTGTGTGTGGTGTGGTGTGTGTGTGTGTGTGTGTGTGCTCGATTGGAGCAACACCACAGTCTATAATTCGGAGTATTCTTACCACCAAGAGTTCAAAAGTAGAATCCAACAGCACCCAAAAGCAGTAGCAAAGGCCAACATAACACAAACAAACGAAAGTATGGTACGGAATAAACTGCTGATAAACTAAAAACTTTATGTGAATATCATGAAGTGAATGGAACAATCTTTGTGCCTATGCTTGAGGATCCATTCAATGATGCAAGGGAGGTCAAAAAAGTGCCCAACAATCGGAATGTAAGGTCTGTTGTTTAAGAACCCTATCATTGTGAGCAGCTAAGGATTGTGCACAGAAAATATTTACATAATTCATACATAAATATGCACAAATACATGCATGCATATCAATTACTTTAATGCATCAACTTGTCAAATCAACAACGATGCGCAGTAGTCCAGATTGCAGGCGCATCGATAAAGATCTTTCACATACTCTCTCTCTCTTACTTCTCAAACAACATTTATTTCCACAACAATAACATAAATTTCATATTCTCATTCACACAGATATGGGACAAGGGAAACTGAAGAAGAAAAGAGGACAGACGAGGAGCAAGTTCTGAGAGAAGGTGGGAAATAGAGAAGAAGGATAGATACCTACCAGAAACTATCTATTTAAGGGGACAAAGTAACCCCAATACACCTTCCCCCCCAGAACCCCGGGTCACCCGCCTATTGTTTGCCCTAAATCCCACTAATCACTATGTCCCTTCAAGTAAAAAGAAGAAAAGCAAGGAACACACCTACACATTAATCACAGGACAAACAACACAATTCAATCCTTTCACACTAATGTCATCCACATTCCATTCATTCAAAATAATCATCCATTCATACCGTCTTGGCTGGCACACAGCTGCTTCCACGCCCTCTACACTACAGCTCAAAACTACTCAGCTCAGTCTATCAATG
>JADBJO010007406.1:93827-113536 GCA_016801955.1 Conus betulinus | reverse complement strand
ACCTCACTTCTTTCTCAATGTTACCACAGTCTGTTTCTCAGAATTACGAATATACTGCATAAGAAGTCATCCATTCATTCACATGCATTCCCAGGTAAAGGGACACATTCATGGAGAACAGAACCTTCTCTTCCTATCTTGATCAGCTTTTATGCTGTCACGTGACTGACCAAGGTGTTCCATAATTGTCCATGGTATTATGCACAAGAAATAAAGTATCAAGACATTTGTTCATGTATCGTGGTAACTTTACCACACCATGTGGATTTCAGTCTGTACCCACATCAGACGCCCTTCTAACACCTGGCTTCACCCACCTCTTACTCTAGCACACCTTTTGTCTAATTAATTATTCACATTTTATTCCTGAAGTTATAATTTTGTACTTATATTTGCAGTTGAAAGATGCTCGAGGCTTCTTATTTGATTAAAAGTAATTTCTCTGTTACAACAAATTTCCAAAAATACATCACATAGAGCTGCCTTCATTTCAGGTCACACCTGAGCCATCACGGACATTCTTTCCCAGTTTAAAATCATCATGGTAAAGAATCACTATTAGAACATCTCACACCAGTAAACAAAAAATCACAGAGTTACGCACTGATAAGATTATGTTTTACTTTTCTTAATCAAGTCTTTAAACTGAAGTAAAAATATTGTCAGTGAAATCTTACATTTTCTTTAAATGACTCATGGCACACACATGGTTCTTCCAAAGATGGACATGCAGATGAATACAAGGATAGATGATACATAGCTGTCACACAGTGGAGTGAGGAGTGCTTGCAAAAGATCTGTAATATCCGTCTCCTGGATGTCTGAAGGTGTGTAAGTTGTTTGTGCATGATTTATGTGTAATATTTCTCTCTCACTCACTCACACCACCCTACAACACATAACAGAAAAAACAGGAATCTAGCGAGGAGTGCACATTTAATAACAATGAAATGGAAATGATTTTTTTTTTTCTATTAGCACATGGACAACGTCAACGTGAAAATGTGAACTAATTTATCAGCATATGTGTGCACCCACATTCCCTGTCAGGCTAGAAAATAATTCATAATTTCACTCATGACACTATAAATACAGTAACAAGAGGGAGAAGGATTCATATCATCACTTATGACATGACACATCACCAATGTCAACAAAAAAGGATGTTTCCTTTCTCGCAGCAAATTAGCATTCGAGTCTTTCTGGATATAATTCCAGATATGATGTCGCAGGTCAGGTGAGTTGCTGTCCTAGGTGGGGTTGACTTGCACACACATAGAAAAGAAACGACTCTGACCTCAATTTCGGAATGCACTGAAGCAGTCTGCACAATATCACCGCTGCGACTAGGCACAGAAGAAGAAACTGGTCCAACACCTGCGACTGGGCACAGGGGATGAAAACTGGTCCCACACCTGCGACTGGGCATGGGGGGTGAAAACTCAGTTGAGTACTGGTAAACCAGTTAGTCGTCTGAAAGGAAGACACCAGGGAGAAACAGCAGCTCAGGAGGTAGGCAGGCTTACAGGCTGTCGAGGAGACAAATGCCACTGGGGAGAGAAGGCAAGTCCGGGCCTCCAAGAAGGTTACCACACCACAGGAGGGGTAGGAAGAAACAGAAACACACATGATGAGCAAACTGACCAAGTACTTTCGAAAATAAACGCAAATATAACAAAGTCTGAACATTTTGAGCTACAATGTTTAAAGAAAGCGCTATAAGTTAACTACAATTATCGTACAATGAATCGACATGTTGGAAAAAAAAATGTTCTTACCTTCTGGGAGGGGGAGGGGGAGGGGGGGGGGAGTAACTAGCACTAGCCAACCAACAAGTGGGGACAGCGAGCGTACGGAGCAGATGTGCCTGCCTCCACATCCATACTCAGTCTGTGTCAGTCTATCAGTTGAATTGGTTAACGTTCGCCAGTGAGTAATGTTCGCAGCAGAAACAAGAAGGGAAAGAAAGAAAAAAAAAGATATCTCTGGCTATGCACACAGCAGACGCACATAACTCATCAAGAAACGTGCCTGTGACCATAGCTAGCCACCGGATATTTAGAAAGATTATCGACTAGAAAAGTAGAGACAGGTATTTCAATAGGTGAAGGAAAGAACATCAGCATCGAAGGAATAAACATCTTACCAACTCTCAGCAGTTGTCTTTCTTTTTGAAAAGAAGTTGAACTTTTGGCGTTTTTCTGCAAAGTCAATTCACTTCATTAAACTTGTGTGTGTGTGTGTGTGTGTGTGTGTGTGTGTGTGTGTGTGTGTGTGTGTGTGTGTATGTGTGTGTGTGTGTGCATGCATGTGTGTGTGTTTGTGTATGTATGTGTGTGTATGCATGCACACACATGCACGCTCAGGTGCTTGTTTGCGTAAAGCATGGAAAGATAACTGAATAGACTGCCAGATAAAACAACTGGGTATAAAGAAACAATAATCTGATGTCTGCCTAAAGCTGCTGTCAGTCCGAATTTCAGTCTGCTTTTTGTCTCTCTAGTGGTACACCGTGCAGTACTTTTCAAAATATGATTTTAAGTCTATGAAATGTTTTGTGAATATTATACATTTTATAACTCAGCTGCTCTAAATGGAAACTCTCTTTTGGTCGATAAATTTCTATTTCATGAAAAAATAAAACATGTCATACCCATCAAATTATCAATGTCACCACTATAATATTTATCACTAAAACTTTGTACACAAAATCTATCCAAAACATGTTGTCTTTCACATCTTGATTTAGACAATCAGAGTCTATTCCCTACTATGTGCTTGTTATTGGTAGATGACTACAAAATCTTTCCATTTATGTGTGGTTGTTCGAATTAACCCTCATTGTTTGAATACTTAAACATACCTATAAATCCAGTAAATTCATTCAGCTCTCTCTCCCCCTTTCCTTCTTTCTTCCATTTCTGTTTACAAATTTCATAGCTGTTCTACTAATTCTGCCCTGCTTCCTGTTGCAAAGTGGGAGTACATCATCTGAAGTTCTTTCAACACAGGATCCTGGGTCACTCTTAGCTGCATCTGTAAATGTGAATGTTGGACAGAAATAAACAATGTATTCAAAATGGCATATGACTGTTAGCTGCATCTCAGATGTGAATGTTGGACAGAAATAATGATTTCAAAATGGCATGTGACTGTTAGCTGCATTTACAGAAGTGAATGTTCGACAGAAATAATGTTGTATCAAAATGGCATGTGACTGTTAACTGCATCTACAGAAGTGAATGTTGGACAGACGTAATGATGTATTCAAAATGTCATGTGACTGTTAGCTGCATTTACAGATGTGAATGTAGGACAGAAATAATGATTTCAAAATGGCAAATGTTCCTCCACAGCCTACTTAGCCATCCACTAAGCCAGGTTTTGAAATTTAAAAAAAAAAAACTTAGCTCCTTTAACATGTTCCATGGAGATGTTTTTTCCATAGTTCTTCGTGAACGATACATCCAATATTTTTCAGTCCTCATTCATTCCCTGTGGCCCTCCACTCCTGGTGTGTGCTGAGATCTAAACACTTCCCAATCAACCCTTTTGCATCACATCAAGCAACTGTAAAGACGGAAGCTCTCAATGTTTAGTCGAACCAAGGCAAAAAATTACCGCCTGAGTCATGTTTTCCATCATATCCTGATCGTGATGCCTAGCTAGCCTAAGCAGATAGCGCTGTGTTCCTTTGGGAAAAAGTGGTGGTGTATTGCGCTGGAAAAAAATGGTATAATGCTGAACATTAAGTAGTGGGGAAAAATGATAAGATAAGGAGAAATGGCTGGTCCCTGAGACTCTTACACAGGAGCTGGGACTTAATAATAAATCCTGTGCCACTGGCACAAAATGAACAATCTCTCTAAGACCTGTTTCACCTTGTTCAGTCTCTCTATCAGAGAATGGATCACTTCGGAGAATATGTTACCTAGACAAGGAAAAGAAAAGGGCTGTCTGACTCAATCGCTGATCACCAGAAACGTGAACACGAGAAAAAGAGAGTGGAAGATGACAAAGACACCAGCAATGACAGTGCCCCTGCTGACTGAGGGTATGATCTGCAAAGATAATTACTATGTCTTAATTGGATGAATGTCAAGATGATGATTACATTTTTGCAGAGATTGTATCAACTTTCAATGACAGGAAGAAAATGGACGAGATGTCTTGCAGAAAAAAGGAAAGAAAAAACGTGCTACGATTATTGCAATCACAATTTGGATCAAAGCTATAGAAAAAACAAACGAACAATCTTAGGGAGAAACTAAGTACTCGTCCTTCAGGACACTATTAAATGATGTTTCTAAAATGAAGAAGGAAGTGCCAGTAGCCCCAAACCAATCTGCAGGAAAAGCAAACGAAGCATGGTAAACACACGCACAAAACTCCTTCATGGCAGTGGTTTCTTTACCCTTGTCTCTGACTAACTGTTAAAGTTTAGGGATACCAGTGTCTTGCCAGGGCAGAATTCAATAGAACTACATGGTACTCTGTGTATCGCTGGGCTCTCTGTTGTGCTTGCCCTCACAGGTTATGCAAGCCTTGGCTATGAAAAAACGAAGGGACAAGCACCGACATCACTTCTCTGTGAAATCTCTACCACTCGTGCTCTGTGCATTGTTATGACCCCAAAACTGCTGTGCAAAATGAAGTTTCATATGTCAATAAGGAAAGCTCTAAAACCCTAGAAACATGGACAAGATATACGAGGTCAACCACAAATATTGCACTTAGGCCACAGACCCAAGGCAGTACCAGTCTTTTTTCTTTTGCATTTTTCCTTTAGAAAGAAAAGCCATGGAAGCAAGGAGTACATATCCAGAGGCCAAAAACCCTGTTAGAAGGAAGGCAAAGAGAAACAGAATGCCCACCAGTAAGACTGTCTGACAACAAAACCACCCCTCTCTTTTTTGAATCACCGACTTTGAGCTTTGCTTGTTCTTTGTGAGATTGTACCTTGAAACAAAGCATGAACAGTTTAAGGTGGGGGTATTAAAACCAAAACTGAAAACAAAAAGAAACTATATCTGACCTAGATATAGATATGCTTGAAACCACATGAAGAATCAAAATTATATTTGAACGTCCAGAGTATATGATAGAAAATGTACAAAGAATATTCTCAGACATGAGAAAAATGCTCTGGCACAGAGCTTAAAAGACTATCAAAGAAAAAGTAATAGAGGGAAAACTACTTCCAAGCAGGACGGGCTTTCTCTTCCATACCAAAAAGGCAAAAGAAACATCGACCGTTCAGAATGACTGTGGATTTTAGATGGACGACGGAACTATATGGGTTAGTGCTGCTCACAGCCCTGAAGTTGACAATATGGAGGCTGACAGTTTGTCTAGGAAAGTGCAAATTAACATAGAGTGTGGAAACAGCTCTCAGAACTATTGTCTGATTCTCTTGCACACAGATCCTACTATTGATGTGTTTGCCTGCAGAATCAGCTTTCAGTTTACCAGAACTGTCTTTTTTTTCCAGATCCAGGAACACATGCTATTGACACATTTAGTATCCACTGGGGCAGTCAAGCTGTATGCTGGTTTTCTCCATTTAGCCTCTTCTCTGGGGGACTGGCAAAGTTCAAGAATGAACAAGCAAGCTGAGTGCACGGGAGGAAGAAAGGTGTGAGGGGGGATGGGTGGCGGGTGGGGGTATTGCGTCTCCAACGCGGAAAAACCAGCCCTTGTTGCCAGCATTAATGACAACGCTAGTCGCAAGACCTGTTGTTTCATCAACCCAAATCACACAAGTCACCTATCTACGTCAAATGAATGTGCAGCACTCATTACGGAAACAGTCTGTCTTTGTCAGTCTGCAAGGTGTCATGGTAAGTTTAGAACACAAGGATTCTCTGAAGACACATCCGGTAATCTGAAAGAATAAGTAGTGGGTATCCCTTTGTCCTTTTGGCCACATGCAACACACACATGGACGATGTTTACCCTCGAAAATTGGAGAGGAGCACGTGAGAGCAAGAGATGGATTCTGTTTCACTGTCTCTAGCAATGGCTGTAAATTTACTAGCATCATGAATAAAAAGAAGGGTACCTATTTAGTGTTGAGGGTATTAAGTGTGCATTACGTTGCTCTTTCCTTCTATCTTAGAGAGCGGGGAGTTCTGATCAGAATTGACTTGTGAAAAGACTCATAGAGTCTTGGACAGAAAAGAACAGTATTACAGCATGCCTGTATCAACCTTGACCTTGTGTTTGACAACACACATGTGTATTTGGTTTTGTTGAAGACCGCGTCTGATTAGAAATCAACCTCAGTATACCAATGTGAATCGTTTCCGTAAGATTTGTTGTCTCTAGTCAGAACGCCCTTAAGCTTGACCAGTCTTAACACAACATGGTGTCAGAAGAAAGTTTGAGCTTCAAGTTTCCAATCAGGAACGGGTGAAAATCTTCGGTGAATCGACGATTTTACTGGCTGAAACGTGACAATGCCGAAGTTCAATCCCCCAGAGCCATTTGATTTCAGTCGACCTGAAACTTGGGAGGAATGGAAAGAAAGATTCCCTTGTTTTCGCATCGCAACAAAATTAACTCAAGATCCTGGCGAAGTTCAAGTGAGAAGCTTGATTTACGCCATGGGTAGAGAAGCAGAGAACATTTTACGTCATTTGCCTTTCCTGCAAGAGAAGAGGGAAAGCCAGACCCAAAGAACAATTTTGACGTCGTTCTGAGTCTGTTCAATAATTACTTTATTCCAAGAACAATGTGTAGTCATGAACCGGCGAAACGCTCTTCTCAAGAGTCCAGGAGGTCGCTGAAGTTCTTGGCAGAGTTCTCAGCACCGTGGAACAAAGTGGCCATAATATTCATCTTCGGACTTTTGTCACTGATGCAGACTCTGACAATTTACTCTGTCGAGATGCTGTGACCAATCTGAGTCTAGTCCTAAGAGTCAATGCTATCGAATCACTTTTTGGTGAGACAGGCGAACCTGTTAAATGTGAACCAGTAAAGATTGTTGAATGATAATAGTGAACCATACAGCCTCAAGACACCCAGAAGAGCTGCCATTCCCCTACTAGAGAAAGTAAAGAAAATAACTGGAGCACATGAAGCAAGAAGGAATCATTGAGAAAATTCATGAACCAATTGACTGGTGTGCCAGCGTGGTGCCTGTACTGAAGAAAACAGGAGCCATAAGGATCTGTACTGATTTTAGGAAATTAAATCAGTCACTGAAGAGGGAAAGATACGTTCTCCCCACTCTTGAAGATCTGCTCTACAAGCTGCATGGGTCAAAAGTGTTCAGCAAGCTTGACGCTACGAATGGGTTTTGGCAGATACCATTTGAGGAACAGACAGGAAAACTGACAAAGTTTATTACCCCCTTTGGGAGGTGTTTCTATCGTCGCTCACCATTTGGCATATCGTCTGCACCAGAAATATTTCAGCGTACAATGGAGTCCATTTTGCAAGGTCAAAACTTCCTCCTGTGCTACTTTGATGATATACTGGTGCAAAGTGCCAACGAACAAGAACATGAGAAACATCTACAAGATGTGTTCCCACAAGCTGAACACTGTCGGCTTCAAACTGAACAAAAGAAAGTGTGAGATGCACCGAAAAGAAGTTGAATTCTTAGGTTTTTGGATCAGCAGAGAAGGAATACAGCCAGATCCAAAGAAAATCAAAGCAATTCTGGAAATGCCAGAACTGACCAACACAATTGAGCTACGTAGGATTTTGGGAATGATCAACTTCCTCGGGAAGTACATACCACACCTCTCCAGTGTTCTGCGTCCCATGACTGAACTCCTGGAGAAAGACAAAGCCTGGTTTGGGGGGACCACCACAAGCTACAGGTTTTGCAAAGGTCAAAGAGCTGATCACTTCAGCACCTACCTTGACATTTTATGATCCTGGCAAGAAAACCATAGTCAGCGCAGATGCGAGCCAGTAGGGCCTGGGAGCGGTTCTTCTTCAAGAAGATGACAGCAAGGAGAAACCATTGGCATATTGTTCACACACCCTCACCACAACAGAGAGAAGATACGCACAAATAGAAAAAGAATGTCTCGCTGGAATTCGGGCATGCGAGCGATTCAGTCGCTACCTGGTTTGACTTGAACATTTCATCCTGGAAATTGACCATAAGCCCTTGGTACCTTTGATCAAGAACAGAGATCTGTCAGAAACTCCTGTGCGATGTCAAAGGATGCTTATGCGTATCATGAGATTCAACGTCCAAGCACGGTATACGCCGGGTAACAACATGTCAGTAGCTGACACACTGTCATGCAGTCCCAGTTCTGAGGGTCAGTCAGAGCAGCTAGAAAATGTCTACCTGTGTGTGGATGGAATCAGAGAAATATGGCCAGCATCAGATGTCTACTTGGAAAGGCTCTGAGCTGAGACACAGAAAGATGTAAATCTCAAGACTGCATTGGAATGCACACAAAATGGATGGCCTGAATACAAGCACAATGTTCAACTAGCAGCCAGAGATTACTTTGCTATCAGAGTGGAACTGAGCTACTGGAATGGAATTCTGCTTAAAGGAGACAGACTTACCATTCCATATCAAATGCGAAAAGAAGTCCTGGAAAAGATCCATTTGGGTCATCAGCGCATTGTGAAATGCCGAGAACGTGCCAGAGAGTTGGTGTAGTGGCCAAAGATCAGCAAAGACATACAAGATCGTGTGCCATCATGCAGAGAGTGTCTGGTAGAACAGCCACTTCAGCACCGAGAACCACTTCTACCGTCAACACCACCAGCACGACTATTTCAACGTGTGGGTGTCGACATCTGTCAAGTGAACGGAATCAACTTTTCAGTCACAATGGACTATTATTCTCGCTATATGGACATTGCTTACTTGTCACAAGCAACATCAACTGCTGTCATCAACAAGATGAAAAACTGTTTTGCATGCCATAGAGTTCCTGAGACTGTGGTGTCAGATAATGGCACACAGTTTCCCTCAGCTGCATTTCAGAAGTTTTCTGTGGACTGTAACTGTCAGCATGTTACCTCCAGCCCACACTTCCACAGTCTAACGGACAAGCTGAGAGTGCTGTGAAGATAGCAAAAGGAATCATCAACCAAGATGACCCATGTTTGACCCTTTTGTCCTATCATTCCACACCAACACACCCCTTGGATTTAGTCCAGCAGAATTGGCACTTGGTGGAAAAGTATGCACCACCTTGCCTGTTCTACCAAAGAAGCTTATACCTCACACTATCAGTCCTAGAACACTGCGAGACCGAGACAGTGCTGCAAAAGCAAAAACAGAAAAAATATCATGATATAATCGCTATGGAGTCCAACCACTTCCTGAGCTTGACCCCGGAGATTCAGTTCTATTGAGGAGAACAAAGAAAAAGGGTGGAAACAGTCAACGGAAGTAATCCATCAGATTGCGCCCAGATCTTACCTCCTGCAGACGGATGGAGGTCAAGTAAGGCACAACAGAAGACACATCAAGAAGTCTTCAAGAAAAGCTGGGAGTACGTTGAGCAGCACTGCTGTACACACAGTTCTCCAGTACCTGTGGCCATTCCACACAGCTTACCTGTCAACAAGACACCAGGTCCTGCCCAGCGCGTTTCTTCTGCAACGCCACCAGAAATCGCCAATACTCAACAACCGCCACAGCAGAGACAATTGCAGCCTACTGAGTGTTTTACACGCCCAGGGAGAGCTGTTATTCCCCCAGCCAGATTCGAGGATTAACTGTTCGTTACGCTGTGAATAGCAGTTGCTGATCATCTTCTGCAGTTATTGGATATATCTCAGCAGCAGCTTCAAACTTGTGACTAAACAGTTTTTCTGGTGATAGGAAAAGAGAGGATTCTAAATGTGGATAATTGCAAAAGATTTACATTAGCAAGAAGAAACATTCATTTTCAAAATTGTGATTTACATGTTTGATTAATAAGATGGACAAAGTAATGCTACAAGTTATCCCAATCTCTGGAAAGATACACATTACATTGCACCTGTGACAATACTGAATATTAAAGAAATCTAATTTTATGTTTAAAAAAAATCTTGGGCGGAAATGTTTTGTAGTGAATCAGAAGTCCCGATGAACCTTGATCTTGTGTTTGACAACACGCATGCGTATTTGGTTTTGTGGAAAACCTCGCCTGATTAGAAATCAACCTCAGTATACCAATATGAATCGTCTACGTAAAATTTGTTGTCTCTAGTCAGAACGCCCTAAGCTTGGCCAGTCCTAACACAACAACGCGAAAGAGAATGGACCACACTACCTAGCTGTTTTTCACACAACCACCACCAGGCCAGTAAGAAGTGATACCATTACATGATGACTGGAGTGTAAAAAGTGGAGCGCTGGTACAGAAGCAATGCAGTACTGGCACACAGTACAAGGCCAGCCAATAATAAAGTGGCTAAATAGGAGGATACTTCAATAAACATAATTATGTTTGGCGATTTTAACAACGTGAAGAAACATCTATAATAAGGGTACCAGAAGAAAGCTAACCATGGCCCAAGCTCTTATGGATCATTTTGTAAAATGAACATGAAGTAAGACCTTATGCATCACTTCTGTGTACTGTGAGGACTTGTTACATCCTGCTGGCTCAAGAAGACCGTGGTTCTCAAATCTAAAGCGTAATAGGAGTAGAGCGTTACAGTTTATTAATAAGAATTAAATACCACAAAGCCGGACTCACCCTGTTCGGTGAAACTGGTGGTACATTCTGAAAATATCAGAGGAAGCCAGAACGGAGTGTAGGCCTACATGCCCGCCCATTTTGAACTCCTCCTTCTAACCCCCCCCCCCCCCCCCCCCCCCCCCCCCCCCCCGCCCCGCCCCCCCCCCCCCCCCCTCCTCCCCCTCCAAATAAAAGTCTGATTATTAAACAAGTTCGGAAACTACAATGACTTAGACAAACTTAATCAGTGCTCAAATGGTCTGGGCAGTGTACAATCTGACGTACATTCTGCTCTGGACTACAATGACTTTGGAAGAATCTATGGTTAGAGGCACTGTATAAGTGAATCTCACTTTCTTACATTTAGTTCTCTTGAACTTTGCATCCTTTTCAGATGGTTTTTTTATTTTTTGTTTGTTTGCAGCCAAGTGATTTTATCCATTGTTCACAGAAAAAAAATAGACCTTTCCCATTTTTCATGACGAAAGTTTATTGATGTTCAGATGATTCATTGTTCTCAGTATACATAATCAGCTGGTCAGCCAGGCACTTTTTTTTTTCGAAATTTTGTGTATAATTTTTGTACTCCCAGTTCTTATAGAACAGGGAGTACTTTACAATGGGAACGAAGAAATGCTGTCTGTGTGTTTGTGTCTGTGTGCCTGTGTGTCTGTGGTCAATATGTGCTCCACTCGCTCCAGACAAAACTACTGGGCCGATCTTTCTGAAAATTTGTAGGTACGTTCATTATGGGTCACGGATGATGCCCGATGTTTTAGTTTACCCCGTTATAGCTGTTACTAACGGCTGTAACGGCCTGTAATGGTTTTCCTTCTTTATGGAATATCTCAGAAAGTACTTGGCCGATCTTTCTGAAAATTAGGAGGTATGTTCATTATGGGTCACGGATGATGTCCGATGTTTTAGTTTACCCCGTTATAGCTGTTACTAACGGCTGTAACGGCCTGTAACGGTTTTCCTTCTTTATGGAACATCTCAGAAAGTACTTGGCCGATCTTTCTGAAAATTTGTAGGTATATTTATTATGGGTCACGAATAATGCCCGATGTTTGAGTTTACCGTTATAGCCGTTCTAACGGCTGTGATGGCCTGTAACGGTTTTTTCTTCTTCATGGAATATCTCCAAAAGTACTTGGCCGATCTTTGTGAAAATTAGCAGGTATGTTCATTATGGGCGACGGATGATGCCGGATGTTTTTTAGTTTACCGTTATAGCCGATACAAACGGCTATAACGGCCCATGACGGTTTTTTCTTCTTTATGGAGTATCTCAGAAAGTACTTGGCTGATTTCTGAAAATTTCTAGGTATGTTCATTATGGGTCACAGATGATGCCCGGCATTTTAGTTTACCGTTATAGCCGTTACAAACGGCCGTAACGGCCCATAATGGTTTTTTATGGAATGTCTCAGAAAGTACTTGGCCGATCTTTCTGAAAATTTGCAGGTATGTTCATTATGGTTCACTGATTATGCCCTACGTTTTAGTTTACCGTTATAGCCGTTTCTAATGGCTATAACTATCCATAACGTACGTGGCCAATCTTTCTGAAAATTTGTAGGTATGTTCAAGACCTGCGTCATATATGTGTTTAGTTTCGTCATATATGGTTTGTAAAAGACTTGTTTGACGAAACACTACTACAAATACAAGAGTATTTTTTTTCCAGATAAGTATAGCATAAACATTAATCAGGTAGATTGCAGAGGATGCATATTGTCTATAAAACATACTGAATAAACAGAACATTAAGATGGAAAACAGGAAAAACGCTCCCCCACAACATAAGCATTCAGGATTATGCGAAGGGCAAACAGACGATCGAGAGTTTATTACGATTTCCCTCTAGAACTTATGTTTATGTTCTCGTTTAATTAATGTATCCAATATTGCAGAATTAGTATAACTGATTAAACAATTTGAAGCTAATTTTGATATAAGTGCTTCTGTGAATTTTTTCCCTCTCATCATATTCATACATCATTACAAATGTGTAGACACACACTTAATTTTAAAAAAAAAACCCTAGCTGAATAAGAAAAGGCGATTAAAAACAAAAAACGGCACACACACACACACACACACACACACACACACACACACACACACACACACACACACAACGAAAACAAACGATTACCTCCACCACCACCAATCAGGGCCTGGGTCGACATCAGTAGAGCAGCAACAAGAAGCAGGATTGTCAGTTTCTCCATGATAAAGGTTTTTCACTTCTGAAACAACCCAAACAGCAAGCTGTTTCTTTAAGACGGATCTCTCAGCAAAAGATTGATTCTACAAATTCCACAATTCCAAAACAGCATCTTGACAAAAACAAGCAACTACAAGAATGATTTAGGACGTTCTGAAGAAGACAAATTATTATGATACGCATTTCTGGCAACAGCATAACGAAAGTGGCCAATGTCCATTGATCAAAAACATACATTCCATTCTTGTTACGAGATGTTTCGATACTCATTTCAATTTTTTTTCTGACTCACGGGAGGGAAAATTCGTAAATTCAGCACTGACTCATCAATGAGTTCTCAAATATCACATGATACTAGACAACATTCAGACATCATCAGTATACACCACAAGTATCGCTCACAAATTGGCTAAGGCTATATAAATGGCCATTATAATCAGCAATAGATTATTTTAGCTATTTGTCAGTGCAGCAGCCGCAAATGCAGCCACATTTCTGTCTAGACCTTCCCATACTGCAAGTGGGAATACTTCATGCACTTTGCTCATGATCCATGGAGGGAATTTCTTTCTTTTCAGTGTAGATTAAAATGACCTGTTTTAATCTCTTGGCTCGACAGAAGATTGAAAATCTGATTGAAAAGTTTATTTCTACACTTCATTTTCTTCAACACATCTGTCAGTGTTATTGCATCTTTGTTTCAACGTTTTACATCTGCCAAAGAGAGCACAAGATGTACACAGATTTCCTGTCATCAGATGTCAAACTCATTCCAAACAAATGATGTGCTTAAAATATGTTCAGTCCTGTTGATTAGGTCACCCTCTTTCTAGAAACAAAAAGGATTATTTTGAATGAACGAGTCTGACAGCATTTGTTATTGACGCATTTGTGATGTTTATTTTCCCAGTCATGAGGATTATCCACGTCATGACACACAGACAGGTCACTGGCATAATCATGCACAGTTTAACCTTCAAACTGTTTGATCTTTCACCTGTCATTTTTACCCCTTGATCACAGGACTCTACACATGGAATTCAGACGATCTCATAGTTCAGTGTAAATGTGAACCAGCAACGTCTGTGCTATGAAAAAAAACTCTGCCAACACACAGCAGATGAACACTGTTCAGTCACAAATAAGAAATATACCAATACAGTGGAATTTATCACATGGCCCCTACATACTATGTCAACTAAGTGCTAACTAGTTATTCAAACAAAAGCATTGTAACTACATCACCACCGCTAAAGCCACAAGACATTCACAGGAGTCTGCCTAACACAAGTAGAAAGTAAGACAAGACTACATACTCTGTAGTGCTGTAGGGAAATTCAATTATTCAGGTAGGAGGCGGGTGGGGGAGGAGGAGAAGGGGGATTGGGATGCCACTACAGCAGGCCAGACAGGTCAGTACAGCAGGATGGACAAAATGCACACTTGTGTTTCTATGGAAATGTTGGAGTTGTACGTGTGGTCACTAGAATGGCTATATGCTGGTGGTCCCCCAAAATAGGATTACCTTTGTTTTTTTTTGTTTTTCAGTTATGATAGGAATAATAATAATGATAAAAAATAGCAATAAAAATAATAATAGCGTGATAGTGTGGTGGTGATAAGGGGTATGCAGATGAAGACACAGCTGTTACGTTCAGGTGCTAAGGGAAAGCAGCCAGCAAAGAAAATGCAGAGGAATGATGTGGAGTTCCTTCCCTTTTATTTCCCGTCCATTACAAGGAGCTCACACCAGGAGTACACACCAGGAGCACACACCAAGAGCGCTACTCTGGGAACACCTTCTGAACACACTGAGCACACTCTGAGCACCAAGGAGTAACACAGATCAAGGAGTAACGTGGACCAAGGAGTACACTGAGCACACTCAGCGCCTTTCATCATGTAGCGCGAGCCGCCCCGCAAAGCCAGCGACACACTGCTGCACTCAAAAAACGGGCTTCACGAGAGGGAAAAGGAAAAAATGTGTGCTATCTGGTCCAGAGTCAGTGTTGTCTGGCTCGCCGTCCATTCAAAGTATTCAAATATATTTACTAGCGAAGTAAACCCCAGAACCCAAGGAATAAAATGAAGTAAGTCACATTTGACAATGTTGTGTGCTAAATTATTGATAATTAAAGTCAGAGAGTAACCCATTTTGAACGTGTTTGCATCACATTTTTCTCTAATTGGATAAGAAAGGCAAACAGTGTTAGTTAATTTTGTAATGAATAAATGGCTGGCATTTCGCTTTTCTCATAAATATAGGCCTAAATTTCATTATCCAAGACAGTGTTTGAGCCAAAACCTTTATTTCTGAAAGTGTGATCAAAAACACAGCTGATTCTCCTCCTCACCACATGACCGTCAGTGTGTGGTTTTTTTTGATACGATTTTCGATGAAATATTACTGTTGAAAATGGTCTATTGGATGATAATTTTCATATATTTTTAGTTGTATTCATAATAGGAATGGAGTCATCAGCAAGATCTCAATCAGGAAATCTGAATTTCGTAAGGTAGTGTGTGTGTGTGTGAATGCGCAAGTGCTTCAAGTATATAAACGAACTTCTCCAAAGAGTAGGGAAAACAGTTTATTCACGAGGGATGTTTATTTTATTAGGCATGTGAGACATGAAATGAGAGTTTATGGACTTTACTTTCAATGTGCGTTTTCGGATGCTTTGGTTTTTTTTCTCATACTTTTTGTGAAATGAGGAATTATTCAAGGTTTGTTTGACGGACAATACAAAATGGCGCCACAATTAACTGTGCAAAATACTGGTTTAGAAAAAAACGTGGGCTTCTCAGACCAAAACGATTGTAAGGAATAAAATACATTAATTTTTGTGACTTCCATGACGTATATACAAATATGTAGGTTCTGAGGCATTCACATTTTAAAGAGTTTACGCAAAATAATCGAGATTCATCAATCAAGGGAGGTAAGGGGGAAGTTAACACTTGAACAAATTATTTCGTCGACGAAGGGTAACCAACAAATATGTACACTGTTAGCACCCAGCTACAATAGTAACATAGCATTCAAAAAGTTCCTTGCCAAAGGTTCTAGGCGCTGATAACCCACACTCTTGTGTACACAACGCGCTCCCTACCTTGGTAGTGCCAACTGAAGAGCTGCCTGCCGGCACTTCATTCAGTCCTTTCCGATGTCATCCAGTCAATATCGTTCTCTGTGTTTCTTTGCTCTTCTTCATTCTTCTAATTCCTCACGCGGGGTGCATGCTATGTGTAATGTATCATCCATATCAACAGCCAAACTGGCCTTTCTTTTCCGAAAGTTGGTGATGGGATTTTACGTGTGTGCAAGATGTGGTGTGTGCTTTCACACACGGTATCTCGGTGTGTAGTCTCATTCAAAGGACTATTTGGCAAATGGAGTCAGAACCAACGTTAACTCTGAGGGAAAAAATTCCCCTGTACCGAAATGGCCCAGTGGAGATTCGACCGCCACAATAGGTATGGTATAAACAAAATGTGCTGAAGGGATTTTTGGTTGGTTGGTTGGTTGTTTTATTCAGCATCAGATGCAACAAAGTCGCCAGAGTATGCCAAAAGGAAAGTATGCAGTGGCAGAACAAGAAAAGATCAATTCCACCAAAGATATATGTCTGTGTGAATCCATGATGTGAAAAAATATATTGTTGGCAGTCACCACACATGCTCCTGTTGTGTGCAGTTTTGTGAGTCTTTGTCCGCGCGCGCACGTGTGTGTGTGTGTGTGTGTGTGTGTGTGTGTGTGTGTGTGTGTGTGTGTGTGTGTGTGTGTGTGTGCATTCTTGCATGCATGCGAGTGTGCGTGCGCGCGCACGTGTGTGTGTGTGTGTGTGTGTGTGTGTGTGTGTGTGTGTGTATGTATGTGTGTGTGTGTGCGTGTGTGTGTGTGTGTGTGTGTGTGTGTGTACGCATGTGGTGAGAGAGACAGAAATCTGAGTCGCCAGAATCTTCTCGCCCCTCTTCCATCTCCGTCACCAACCTCCTCCTACTTGCTACTAATTTCGCCCCCAACCAGTACTTTTGATGTCATTCAGGAGTGCCCTCTTCTGTCCTTTACAGACAGGGTGAATGCAACCTTGAAGAACAAAAACCTGTGTTACATTGTGGT
The DNA here is from genome assembly GCA_016801955.1 of Conus betulinus. Lineage (NCBI taxonomy): Eukaryota > Metazoa > Mollusca > Gastropoda > Neogastropoda > Conidae > Conus > Conus betulinus. Next base: position 96,519 of record JADBJO010007406.1, on the reverse strand, counting down.
ATTTTTAGAAGACGTCCTCAACATTGTGCACAAAGCCTGCCATTGTTCTTCTATCAAAATAATTTTACGTGTCAAACAAATCAATGGCCAAAAGTATCAAAAGAAACAACTCAGCATCAAATGAAATAATAATAATAATGATAATGATGATGATGATGATGATGAAGATGGTAATAATAATAATAATAATAATAAGACGGAGAAGAAGAAGAAGAAGAATAGTAATAATTTAGTAATAATATAATAACAACAAGTATCCCCGAAGATGGAGTATGGCTGCCTTAATGGCGGGATAAAAAATGGTCATACACACAAAACTCCACTGCCTGTCTATAGAGGCAGTGTCCTCAGGAGTAACAGCCCGCATACGCAGAAAGAAAGAAAAAAAAAAAGAATAATAACAACTACAATACTAACAATAATAATGACAAGGAGGAGGAGAAGAAGAAGAAGAAGAAGAAGAAGAAGAAGAAAAAGAACAACAGCAACAACAACAACAACAACAATAAGAACAACAACGAAAACAGCAGCAACAACAGCATCAACAACAACAACAACAACCCAAATAATACCAACGATCACAACAGCTATTTATTCCCGTTGACATTCATTAAACGACTTAATTTGTTTTTTGAGAAAATCCATCCAAGCTGACAGGCCAGAGGCTATACCAGGGTTGCATTAGATACTTCTTTATGTAACGATGGAAGACCACTTACAGGCAAAGTGTGGAAATACTCCTTCCCCACCTTGTGCTCCTCCTGATCTCTTTCCCACGTTAATCGTTTGGACAAGACTGTACATCGACGACCTATGTGTGTCATAGACATAGCTCTCACAAAAAAGAGAAGAAACAACAACAACAACAACAACTTTCAGGAGCCAGGGAATTTTAGTCTAAAATACCAGAATATTAAAATCGGCGTGCAAATGTCCATTAGTAGGAGAATTAGCAGATTATTTATGGTGAGCAACTTAAGTTTAAATGAAAGTAGACAGAAAAGGAAAGAAAGAAACAAAGTTTGAAACGAAAAGAAATGGGAAGGACGCTCCGATTAGCACAATTGAAAAAAGTCTGAAAATGAGAGGCATAAGAAAGATACAGGAGTTGACCCTTGCAAAAAATGGAAATTAAAAACAAACAAAATCTTCTGGACTCCGCATGGGTAGAAATGATAGCTAAAACAACAACAAACAACTGCAAAATAATACATAAGGGGAAAAGGGGGATACAGGGTGCGTATGCGTGTGTGTGTGTGTGTGTGTGTGTGTGTGTGTGTGTGTGTGTGTGAGTGTGTGTGTGTGTGTGTGTGTGTGTGTGTGTGTGTGTGTGTAATATGTCAGCCAGTTCCATACTTTAATTGTTTGGACAAACGAACGAATGAACGAAGTTTAATGCTGTTAGGCTGTAAAAGCCCTTTAAGCAAATCGGCGGGGGATGTACAATAACAAAAACGCGACTCAATTTCGATTTTATTAACATGGAAACCACAGCAATATCCTGTTTTTTCACTTTACGTGATGAAATCATGAACGAGAAAATGTCACTGGTGTTCACTGTCAGTTCTGTAGACGATGGTCACCCCAGGTAAAACTGGATCAGTCCGTGGACAGCGTGCAGCACATGCTTGGGTCTCTGCATGCTTCGTGTTGCCGATGCGTCTTCCTTTCCAAATGCAGGACAATTTAAGAAATTCCTCTTATGACATGTGTCTTTCTTCCTGGTTGTTAAACCAGAAAAAGCGATCGTCTTCCGAACACGGATCGCAGGAATATTCTTGAAGGTCGTCGTCTGATTCACACAGCAGCACACTTACATCATCCGTTTGATGGAACACATCCTTCCTACTTTTTGTCTATAGCTGGTGGATTTCGATGTCCGGTGGATTTCTGGGCCCTGCTGTTGCGCACCGACGGATCGGGGTGCGAGCACCGAAGCGTATCCTGAATGGGCGTGGATGTGTATGTGCGTGCGCGCGCGTATGTGTGCGTGCATGCGTGTGTTTATGAGAGTGAATGCATGTGTGTACGAGTGCTCGAGTATGAGTGTGTGTGTGTGTGTGTGTGTGTGTGTGTGTGTGTGTGTGTGTGTGTGTGTGTGTGTGTGTGGGCGTGTGTAAGTCTGTGTGTGAGTGTGCAAGTTTGAGTGTATGTGAGGGTATGGGTGTGTTCGTATTGAGATGCGTGTATTTGTGTATTTATGTAAGTGCGTACTTTTGTGTGGTGCGCGCGGGCACGCGCGTCCGTATGTGTATGTGCGTGAGTACGCCCGCGCGCATGTGTGTGCGCTTGTGTGTGTGTGTATGTGTGCGCGCGTATTTTGGTGTGTTAATTATGCTTCTTTGCTTTGAATGAAAAACGTTGGTATTCTGTCATAATGTGAAACTGAACAGCATGCTCTTACCATAACATTATATCACAAGCATATGTTTCTTCATTGGGTTTTGGTTACACGTCATAGAGCAATGCAATCCAGTCCCATCCAGCACACTGACACAGTACAATAAAAGAAAGAGTCCGCCTCACCTTACCAAGTCTGCGCTGAGATGACGGCAGGGTCGACTGAAGGCAGCTGTCAGGGAGACTGAGAGAGCAGATGACGTGTCAGCAGGTGGAGTGTAGATGGCTGGGGAGCTCGCTTCTGCCCACTATTTATTCGTCTTCACTCACCTTCACCTTCCTCACCATGACA
>JADBJO010007406.1:72500-90218 GCA_016801955.1 Conus betulinus | reverse complement strand
CATCATCCGTGACCCATAATGAACGTACCTACAAATTTTCAGAAAGATCGGCCCAGTAGTTTTGTCTGGAGCGAGTGGGAGCACATATTGACCACAGACACAGGCACAACAGACACAAACACAGACAGCATTTCTTCGTTCCCATTGTAAAGTACTCCCTGAACAATGAATCATCTGAACATCAATAAACTTTCGTCATGAAAAATGGGAAAGGTCTATTTTTTTTCTGTGAACAATGGATAAAATCACTTGCTGCAAACAAACAAAAAAAATATAAACCATCTGAAAAGGATGCAAAGTTCAAGAGAACTAAATGTAAGAAAGTGAGATTCACTTATACAGTGCCTCTAACCATAGATTCTTCCAAAGTCATTGTAGTCCAGAGCAGAATGTACGTCAGATGTACACTGCCCAGACCATTTGAGCACTGATTAATTTGTCTAAGTCATTGTAGTTTCCGAACTTGTTTAATAATCAGACTTTTATTTGGAGGGGGGAGGAGGGGGGGGGGGGCGGGGCGGGCGGGGGGGGGGGGGGGGGGGGGGGGGAGGGGGGTTAGAAGGAGGAGTTCAAAATGGGCGGGCATGTAGGCCTACACTCCGTTCTGGCTTCCTCTGATATTTTCAGAATGTACCACCAGTTTCACCGAACAGGGTGAGTCCGGCTTTGTGGTATTTAATTCTTATTAATAAACTGTAACGCTCTACTCCTATTACGCTTTAGATTTGAGAACCACGGTCTTCTGAGCCAGCAGGATGTAACAAGTCCTCACAGTACACAGAAGTGATGCATAAGGTCTTACTTCATGTTCATTTTACAAAATGATCCATAAGAGCTTGGGCCATGGTTAGCTTTCTTCTGGTACCCTTATTATAGATGTTTCTTCACGTTGTTAAAATCGCCAAACATAATTATGTTTATTGAAGTATCCTCCTATTTAGCCACTTTATTTATTGGCTGGCCTTGTACTGTGTGCCAGTACTGCATTGCTTCTGTACCAGCGCTCCACTTTTTACACTCCAGTCATCATGTAATGGTATCACTTCTTACTGGCCTTGGTGGTGGTTGTGTGAAAAACAGCTAGGTAGTGTGGTCCATTCTCTTTCGCGTTGTTGTGTTAGGACTGGCCAAGCTTAGGGCGTTCTGACTAGAGACAAATTTTACGTAGACGATTCATATTGGTATACTGAGGTTGATTTCTAATCAGGCGAGGTTTTCCACAAAACCAAATACGCATGCGTGTTGTCAAACACAAGATCAAGGTTCATCGGGACTTCTGATTCACTACAAAACATTTCCGCCCAAGATTTTTTTTAAACATAAAATTAGATTTCTTTAATATTCAGTATTGTCACAGGTGCAATGTAATGTGTATCTTTCCAGAGATTGGGATAACTTGTAGCATACTTTGTCCATCTTATTAATCAAACATGTAAATCACAATTTTGAAAATGAATGTTCTTCTTGCTAATGTAAATCTTTTGCAATTATCCACATTTAGAATCCTCTCTTTTCCTATCACCAGAAAAACTGTTTAGCTGCTGAGATATAATAAACTGCAGATGATCAGCAACTGCTATTCACAGCGTAACGAACAGTTAATCCTCGAATCTGGCTGGGGGAATAACAGCTCTCCCTGGGCGTGTAAAACACTCAGGAGGCTGCAATTGTCTCTGCTGTGGCGGTTGTTGAGGTATTGCGATTCTGGTGGCGTTGCAGAAGAAACGCGCTGGGCAGGACCTGGTGTCTTGTTGGTAAGCTGTGTGGAATGGCCACAGGTACTGGAGAACTTCTGTGTACAGCAGTGCTGCTCAACGTACTCCCAGCTTTTCTTGAAGACTTCTTGATGTGTCTTCTGTTGTGCCTTACTTGACCTCCATCCGTCTGCAGGAGGTAAGATCTGGGCGCAATCTGATGGATTACTTCCGTTGACTGTTTCCACCCTTTTTTTGTTCTCCTCAATAGAACTGAATCTCCGGGGTCAAGCTCAGGAAGTGGTTGGACTCCATAGCGATTATCATGATACTTTTTCTGTTTTGCTTTTGCAGCACTGTCTCGGTCTCGCAGTGTTCTAGGACTGATAGTGTGAGGTATAAGCTTCTTTGGTAGAAACAGGCAAGGTGGGTGCATACTTTTCCACCAAGTGCCAATTCTGCTGGACTAAATCCAAGGGGTGTGGTTGGTGTGGAATGATAGGACAAAAGGGTCAAACATGGGTCATCTTGGTTGATGATTCCTTTTGCTATCTTCACAGCACTCTCAGCTTGTCCGTTAGACTGTGGGAAGTGTGGGCTGGAGGTAACATGCTGACAGTTACAGTCCACAGAAAACTTCTGAAATGCAGCTGAGGGAAACTGTGTGCCATTATCTGACACCACAGTCTCAGGAACTCTATGGCATGCAAAAACAGTTTTTCATCTTGTTGATGACAGCAGTTGATGTTGCTTGTGACAAGTAAGCAATGTCCATATAGCGAGAATAATAGTCCATTGTGACTGAAAAGTTGATTCCGTCACTTGACAGATGTCGACACCCACACGTTGAAATAGTCGTGCTGGTGGTGTTGACGGTAGAAGTGGTTCTCGGTGCTGAAGTGGCTGTTCTACCAGACACTCTCTGCATGATGGCACACGATCTTGTATGTCTTTGCTGATCTTTGGCCACTACACCAACTCTCTGGCACGTTCTCGGCATTTCACAATGCGCTGATGACCCAAATGGATCTTTTCCAGGACTTCTTTTCGCATTTGATATGGAATGGTAAGTCTGTCTCCTTTAAGCAGAATTCCATTCCAGTAGCTCAGTTCCACTCTGATAGCAAAGTAATCTCTGGCTGCTAGTTGAACATTGTGCTTGTATTCAGGCCATCCATTTTGTGTGCATTCCAATGCAGTCTTGAGATTTACATCTTTCTGTGTCTCAGCTCAGAGCCTTTCCAAGTAGACATCTGATGCTGGCCATATTTCTCTGATTCCATCCACACACAGGTAGACATTTTCTAGCTGCTCTGACTGACCCTCAGAACTGGGACTGCATGACAGTGTGTCAGCTACTGACATGTTGTTACCCGGCGTATACCGTGCTTGGACGTTGAATCTCATGATACGCATAAGCATCCTTTGACATCGCACAGGAGTTTCTGACAGATCTCTGTTCTTGATCAAAGGTACCAAGGGCTTATGGTCAATTTCCAGGATGAAATGTTCAAGTCAACCAGGTAGCGACTGAATCGCTCGCATGCCCGAATTCCAGCGAGACATTCTTTTTCTATTTGTGCGTATCTTCTCTCTGTTGTGGTGAGGGTGTGTGAACAATATGCCAATGGTTTCTCCTTGCTGTCATCTTCTTGAAGAAGAACCGCTCCCAGGCCCTACTGGCTCGCATCTGCGCTGACTATGGTTTTCTTGCCAGGATCATATAAAATGTCAAGGTAGGTGCTGAAGTGATCAGCTCTTTGACCTTTGCAAAACCTGTAGCTTGTGGTGGTCCCCCAAACCAGGCTTTGTCTTTCTCCAGGAGTTCAGTCATGGGACGCAGAACACTGGAGAGGTGTGGTATGTACTTCCCGAGGAAGTTGATCATTCCCAAAATCCTACGTAGCTCAATTGTGTTGGTCAGTTCTGGCATTTCCAGAATTGCTTTGATTTTCTTTTGGATCTGGCTGTATTCCTTCTCTGCTGATCCAAAAACCTAAGAATTCAACTTCTTTTCGGTGCATCTCACACTTTCTTTTGTTCAGTTTGAAGCCGACAGTGTTCAGCTTGTGGAATACATCTTGTAGATGTTTCTCATGTTCTTGTTCGTTGGCACTTTGCACCAGTATATCATCAAAGTAGCACAGGAGGAAGTTTTGACCTTGCAAAATGGACTCCATTGTACGCTGAAATATTTCTGGTGCAGACGATATGCCAAATGGTGAGCGACGATAGAAACACCTCCCAAAGGGGGTAATAAACGTTGTCAGTTTTCCTGTCTGTTCCTCAAATGGTATCTGCCAAAACCCATTCGTAGCGTCAAGCTTGCTGAACACTTTTGACCCATGCAGCTTGTAGAGCAGATCTTCAAGAGTGGGGAGAACGTATCTTTCCCTCTTCAGTGACTGATTTAATTTCCTAAAATCAGTACAGATCCTTATGGCTCCTGTTTTCTTCAGTACAGGCACCACGCTGGCACACCAGTCAATTGGTTCATGAATTTTCTCAATGATTCCTTCTTGCTTCATGTGTGCTCCAGTTATTTTCTTTACTTTCTCTAGTAGGGGAATGGCAGCTCTTCTGGGTGTCTTGAGGCTGTATGGTTCACTATTATCATTCAACAATCTTTACTGGTTCACATTTAACAGGTTCGCCTGTCTCACCAAAAAGTGATTCGATAGCATTGACTCTTAGGACTAGACTCAGATTGGTCACAGCATCTCGACAGAGTAAATTGTCAGAGTCTGCATCAGTGACAAAAGTCCGAAGATGAATATTATGGCCACTTTGTTCCACGGTGCATGAGAACTCTGCCAAGAACTTCAGCGGACCTCCTGGACTCTTGAGAAGAGCGTTTCGCCGGTTCATGACTAACATTGTTTTCTTGGAATAAAGTAATTATTGAACAGACTCAGAACGACGTCAAAATTGTTCTTTGGGTCTGGCTTTCCCTCTTCTCTTGCAGGAAAGGCAAATGACGTAAAATGTTCTCTGCTTCTCTACCCATGGCGTAAATCAAGCTTCTCACTTGAACTTCGCCAGGATCTTGAGTTAATTTTGTTGCGATGCGAAAACAAGGGAATCTTTCTTTCCATTCCTCCCAAGTTTCAGGTCGACTGAAATCAAATGGCTCTGGGGGATTGAACTTCGGCATTGTCACGTTTCAGCCAGTAAAATCGTCGATTCACCGAAGATTTTCACCCGTTCCTGATTGGAAACTTGAAGCTCAAACTTTCTTCTGATACCATGTTGTTGTGTTAAGACTGGTCAAGCTTAAGGGCGTTCTGACTAGAGACAACAAATCTTACGGAAACGATTCACATTGGTATACTGAGGTTGATTTCTAATCAGACGCGGTCTTCAACAAAACCAAATACACATGTGTGTTGTCAAACACAAGGTCAAGGTTGATACAGGCATGCTGTAATACTGTTCTTTTCTGTCCAAGACTCTATGAGTCTTTTCACAAGTCAATTCTGATCAGAACTCCCCGCTCTCTAAGATAGAAGGAAAGAGCAACGTAATGCACACTTAATACCCTCAACACTAAATAGGTACCCTTCTTTTTATTCATGATGCTAGTAAATTTACAGCCATTGCTAGAGACAGTGAACAGAATCCATCTCTTGCTCTCACGTGCTCCTCTCCAATTTTCGAGGGTAAACATCGTCCATGTGTTGTGTTGCATGTGGCCAAAAGGACAAAGGGATACCCACTACTTATTCTTTCAGATTACCGGATGTGTCTTCAGAGAATCCTTGTGTTCTAAACTTACCATGACACCTTGCAGACTGACAAAGACAGACTGTTTCCGTAATGAGTGCTGCACATTCATTTGACGTAGATAGGTGACTTGTGTGATTTGGGTTGATGAAACAACAGGTCTTGCGACTAGCGTTGTCATTAATGCTGGCAACAAGGGCTGGTGGTTTTTCCGCGTTGGAGACGCAATACCCCCACCCGCCACCCATCCCCCCCCTCACACCTTTCTTCCTCCCGTGCACTCAGCTTGCTTGTTCATTCTTGAACTTTGCCAGTCCCCCAGAGAAGAGGCTAAATGGAGAAAACCAGCATACAGCTTGACTGCCCCAGTGGATACTAAATGTGTCAATAGCATGTGTTCCTGGACCTGGAAAGAAAGACAGTTCTGGTAAACTGAAAGCTGATTCTGCAGGCAAACACATCAATAGTAGGATCTGTGTGCAAGAGAATCAGACAATAGTTCTGAGAGCTGTTTCCACACTCTATGTTATTTTGCACTTTCCTAGACAAACTGTCAGCCTCCATATTGTCAACTTCAGGGCTGTGAGCAGCACTAACCCATATAGTTCCGTCGTCCATCTAAAATCCACAGTCATTCTGAACGGTCGATGTTTCTTTTGCCTTTTTGGTATGGAAGAGAAAGCCCGTCCTGCTTGGAAGTAGTTTTCCCTCTATTACTTTTTCTTTTGATAGTCTTTTAAGCTCTGTGCCAGAGCATTTTTCTCATGTCTGAGAATATTCTTTGTACATTTCCTATCATATACTCTGGACGTTCAAATATAATTTTGATTCTTCATGTGGTTTCAAGCATATCTATATCTAGGTCAGATATAGTTTCTTTTTGTTTTCAGTTTTGGTTTAATACCCCCCACCTTAAACTGTTCATGCTTTGTTTCAAGGTACAATCTCACAAAGAACAAGCAAAGCTCAAAGTCGGTGATTTCAAAAAGAGAGGGGTGGTTTGTTGTCAGACAGTCTTACTGGTGGGCATTCTGTTTCTCTTTGCCTTCCTTCTAACAGGGTTTTTGGCCTCTGGATATGTACTCCTTGCTTCCATGGCTTTCTTTCTAAAGGAAAATGCAAAAGAAAAAAAGACTGGTACTGCCTTGGTGTCTGTGGCCTAAGTGCAATATTTGTGGTTGACCTCGTATATCTTGTCCATGTTTCTAGGGTTTTAGAGCTTTCCTTATTGACATATGAAACTTCATTTTGCACAGCAGTTTTGGGGTCATAACAATGCACAGAGCACGAGTGGTGGTAGAGATTTCACAGAGAAGTAATGTCGGTGCTTGTCCCTTCGTTTTTTCATAAGCCAAGGCTTGCATAACCTGTGAGGGCAAGCACAACAGAGAGCCCAGCGATACACAGAGTACCATGTAGTTCTATTGAATTCTGCCCTGGCAAGACACTGGTATCCCTAAACTTTAACAGTTAGTCAGAGACAAGGGTAAAGAAACCACTGCCATGAAGGAGTTTTGTGCGTGTGTTTACCATGCTTCGTTTGCTTTTCCTGCAGATTGGTTTGGGGCTACTGGCACTTCCTTCTTCATTTTAGAAACATCATTTAATAGTGTCCTGAAGGACGAGTACTTAGTTTCTCCCTAAGATTGTTCGTTTGTTTTCTATAGCTTTGATCCAAATTGTGATTGCAATAATCGTGGCACGTTTTCTTTCCTTTTTTTGCAAGACATCTCGTCCATTTTCTTCCTGTCATTGAAAGTTGATACAATCTCTGCAAAAATGTAATCATCATCTTGACATTCATCCAATTAAGGACATAGTAATTATCTTTGCAGATCATACCCTCAGTCAGCAGGGCACTGTCATTGCTGGTGTCTTTGTCATCTTCCACTCTCTTTTTCTCGTGTTCACGTTTCTGGTGATCAGCGATTGAGTCAGACAGCCCTTTTCTTTTCCTTGTCTAGGTAACATATTCTCCGAAGTGATCCATTCTCTGATAGAGAGACTGAACAAGGTGAAACAGGTCTTAGAGAGATTGTTTATTTTGTGCCAGTGGCACAGGATTTATTATTAGTCCCAGCTCCTGTGTAAGAGTCTCAGGGACCAGCCATTTCTCCTTATCTTATCATTTTTCCCCACTACTTAATTGTTCAGCAATATACCATTTTTTTCCAGCGCAATACACCACCACTTTTTCCAAAGGAAACACAGTGCTATCTGCTTAGGCTAGCTAGGCATCACGATCAGGATATGATGGAAAACATGACTCAGGCGGTAATTTTTGCCTTGGTTTGACTAAACATTGAGAGCTTCCGTCTTTACAGTTGCTTGATGTGATGCAAAAGGGTTGATTGGGAAGTGTTTAGATCTCAGGCACACCAGGAGTGGAGGGCCACAGGGAATGAATGAGGACTGAAAATATTGGATGTATCGTTCACGAAGAACTATGGAAAAAACATCTCCATGGAACATGTTAAAGGAGCTAAGTTTTTTTTTTAAATTTCAAAACCTGGCTTAGTGGATGGCTAAGTAGGCTGTGGAGGAACATTTGCCATTTTGAAATCATTATTTCTGTCCTACATTCACATCTGTAAATGCAGCTAACAGTCACATGACATTTGAATACATCATTACGTCTGTCCAACATTCACTTCTGTAGATGCAGTTAACAGTCACATGCCATTTTGAATACAACATTATTTCTGTCGAACATTCACTTCTGTAAATGCAGCTAACAGTCACATGCCATTTTGAAATCATTATTTCTGTCCAACATTCACATCTGTAGATGCAGCTAACAGTCATATGCCATTTTGAATACATTGTTATTTCTGTCCAACATTCACATTTACAGATGCAGCTAAGAGTGACCCAGGATCCTGTGTTGAAAGAACTTCAGATGATGTACTCCCACTTTGCAACAGGAAGCAGGGCAGAATTAGTAGAACAGCTATGAAATTTGTAAACAGAAATGGAAGAAAGAAGGAAAGGGGAGAGAGAGCTGAATGAATTTACTGGATTTATAGGTATGTTTAAGTATTCAAACAATGAGGGTTAATTCGAACAACCACACATAAATGGAAAGATTTTGTAGTCATCTACCAATAACAAGCACATAGTAGGGAATAGACTCTGATTGTCTAAATCAAGATGTGAAAGACAACATGTTTTGGATAGATTTTTGTCTACAAGTTTTAGTGATAAATATTATAGTGGTGACATTGATAATTTGATGGGTATGACATGTTTTATTTTCATGAAATAGAAATTATCGACCAAAAGAGAGTTTCCATTTAGAGCAGCTGAGTTATAAAATGTATAATATTCACAAACATTTCATAGACTTAAAATCATATTTTGAAAAGTACTGCACGGTGTACCACTAGAGAGACAAAAAGCAGACTGAAATTCGGACTGACAGCAGCTTTAGGCAGACATCAGATTATTGTTTCTTTATACCCAGTTGTTTTATCTGGCAGTCTATTCAGTTATCTTTCCATGCTTTACGCAAACAAGCACCTGAGCGTGCATGTGTGTGCATGCATACACACACATACATACACAAACACACACACACATGCATGCACACACACACACACACACACACACACACACACACACACACACACACACACACACACACACACACACACACACACAAGTTTAATGAAGTGAATTTGACTTTGCAGAAAAAACGCAAAAGTTCAACTTCTTTTCAAAAAGAAAGACAACTGCTGAGAGTTGGTAAGATGTTTATTCCTTCGATGCTGATGTTCTTTCCTTCACCTATTGAAATACCTGTCTCTATTTTTCTAGTCGATAATCGTTCTAAATATCCGGTGGCTAGCTATGTCACAGGCACGATTCTTGATGAGTTATGTGCGTCTGCTGTGTGCATAGCCAGAGATATCTTTTTTTTTTCTTTCTTTCCCTTCTTGTTTCTGCTGCGAACATTTACTCACTGGCGAACGTTAACCAATTCAACTGATAGACTGACACAGACTGAGTATGGATGTGGAGGCAGGCACATCTGCTCCGTACGCTCGCTGTCCCCACTTGTTGGTTGGCTAGTGCTAGTTACTCCCCCCCCCCCCCTCCCCCTCCCAGAAGGTAAGAACATTTTTTTTTCCAACATGTCGATTCATTGTACGATAATTGTAGTTAACTTATAGCGCTTTCTTTAAACATTGTAGCAAAATGTTCAGACTTTGTTATATTTGCGTTTGTTTTTCGAAAGTACTTGGTCAGTTTGCTCATTCGTGTGTTTCTGTTTCTTCCTACCCCTCCTGTGGGAGTGGTAACCTTCTTGGAGGCCCGGACTTGCCTTCTCTCCCCCAGTGGCATTTGTCTCCTCGACAGCCTGTAAGCCTGCCTACCTCCTGAGCTGCTGTTTCTCCCTGGTGTCTTCCTTTCAGACGACTAACTGGTTTACCAGTACTCAACTGAGTTTTCACCCCCCATGCCCAGTCGCAGGTGTGGGACCAGTTTTCATCCCCTGTGCCCAGTCGCAGGTGTTGGACCAGTTTCTCTTCTGTGCCTAGTCGCAGCGGTGATATTGTGCAGACTGCCTTCAGTGCATTCCGAATTGAGGTCAGAGTCGTTTCTTTTCTATGTGTGTGCAAGTCAACCCCACCTAGGACAGCAACTCACCTGACCTGCGACATCATATCTGGAATTATATCCAGAAAGACTCGAATGCTAATTTGCTGCGAGAAAGGAAACATCCTTTTTGTTGATGTTGGTGATGTGTCATGTCATAAGTTATGATATGAATCCTTCTCCCTCTTGTTACTGTATTTATAGTGTCATGAGTGAAATTATGAATTATTTTCTAGCCTGACAGGGAATGTGGGTGCACACATATGCTGATAAATTAGTTTCACATTTTCACGTTGACGTTGTCCATGTGCTAATAGAAAAAAAATCATTTCCATTTCATTGTTATTAAATGTGCACTCCTCGCTAGATTCCTGTTTTTTCTGTTATGTGTTGTAGGGTGGTGTGAGAGAGTGAGAGAAAATATTACACATAAATCATGCACAAACAACTTACACACCTTCAGACATCCAGGAGACGGATATTACAGATCTTTTGCAAGCACTCCTCACTCCACTGTGTGACAGCTATGTATCATCTATCCTTGTATTCATCTGCATGTCCATCTTTGGAAGAACCATGTGTGTGCCATGAGTCATTTAAAGAAAATGTAAGATTTCACTGACAATATTTTTACTTCAGTTTAAAGACTTGATTAAGAAAAGTAAAACATAATCTTATCAGTGCGTAACTCTGTGATTTTGTTTACTGGTGTGAGATGTTCTAATAGTGATTCTTTACCATGATGATTTTAAACTGGGAAAGAATGTCCGTGATGGCTCAGGTGTGACCTGAAATGAAGGCAGCTCTATGTGATGTAATTTGGAAATTTGTTGTAACAGAAATTACTTTTAATCAAATAAGAAGCCTCGAGCATCTTTCAACTGCAAATATAAGTACAAAATTATAACTTCAGGAATAAAATGTGAATAATTAATTAGACAAAAAGGTGTGCTAGAGTAAGAGGTGGGTGAAGCCAGGTGTTAGAAGGGCGTCTGATGTGGGTACAGACTGAAATCCACATGGTGTGGTAAAGTTACCACGATACATGAACAAATGTCTTGATACTTTATTTCTTGTGCATAATACCATGGACAATTATGGAACACCTTGGTCAGTCACGTGACAGCATAAAAGCTGATCAAGATAGGAAGAGAAGGTTCTGTTCTCCATGAATGTGTACCTTTACCTGGGAATGCATGTGAATGAATGGATGACTTCTTATGCAGTATATTCGTAATTCTGAGAAAACAGACTGTGGTAACATTGAGAAAGAAGTGAGGTAGGGAACAGTAAACAATAAAGAGTAAACAAGTAGGGTAACTTTTGCTCCCATACGAAAACCTAACACAGAGTAACTTTTATTCAAGACTGGCACAGCCTTTTAAACTTGAAAAAAAGTCAGACAAATGCAAAAAACAAACGATCTAACAGTGGTGGGGGGGGAAAAAAGCGCAGTCTAACAACTCAACTTTCTTCTTAGCAATGACTTGGCAAAGATTGGGACTATAAGGGGGGGGGGGGGGGGGGGGGGGGGTGGAAGACATATTACAGATATGAAAACTCTTCACTAGCTGCATGAGGGAACCATCGTAATCCCCTTTCGAAGGCAGATCTATTTGTATTGCCTGCTCCTAGGCCTTTCGTCCGCTGGATCGGAATTCATCAGGGAGACACAGCTGGTTGTGTCTGTGCTCCTGGCGTCAAATAGAGACACACCACAGTCCATAATACCATGGTGTTCTCACCACCAAGGGTTCAAAAAAGAATCCAACAGCACCCCTAAGCAGCCAGCGAAGGGTAGTAAATGAAACCAAATGAAAGTGTGGGGAGGAAAAAAGTTGCTTCAAATTACAAACATTATGCAAAGAGTATAAACTGCAGGGGACAATCTTGAGCCTATGCTAGAGGATCCACCCAGGATGCAAGGGAGATCAAAAGACAAACACAAAGAAGGACAGAAACAAATACAAATAAGCTCGATTTAATCGAAACGAAATTGAGAAAGAAGTGAGGCAGGGAACAGTAAGCAATAAACAGTAAACAAGTATCATGTGACGTAGCCTCACATCAAGGCATGTGACGCTCCATCACATGTAGTATAGTGATATGAATCATTTCCCCCATGCCACAACCGAAAAGAAGAATATTCATGTGGCTTGACTAGGGTAGCGGGCGTCCCCAATAATTGTGAGGATTACTCATTAAGATTACGAAAAAGGGTGGTCATTGGGTGAAAGTGACCACTGAGAGATAAATCTTAAATAAATGTCAGTGAACCGCCCAGAGAAACGTGGACAAACGAGTCACGAAGACAAACAACAACGCGTTTCGACCTCATAGGTCTTCTTCAGGTACAACAAAAATGAAACAAATAACGAAAATGCACTTAGCTTTTGATCGCTTTTGTGTTCAGCGCAAGAAAGATTCAACGCCTTCTTTCTTGCGCTGAACACAGAAGCGATCAAAGCTAAGTGCATTTTCGTTATTTGTTTCATTTTTGTTTGTACCTGAAGAAGACCTATGAGGTCGAAACGCGGCGTTGTTTGTCTTGTGACTCGTTTGTCCACGTTTCTCTGGGCGGTTCGCTGACATTTATTTAGATTTGTTTAGATTTCCGCCTACAGTCGTTTCACTTTGCAACTAGATCCACTGAGAGATAGTTTGATAAGGGCTGGTAAGGTGCTGGTCATGTGTTTTAAACACTGAGTTCGCATTCACTAGAAGGAGGGAGGAAAGAATTAGTTTTAGCCCAGGAGATGGCCTAAAGACTCGAACCTGTCAGGACGTTGGTCAAGGGGTCCTCACCACTGACCAGTCATTACCAGGTGAGCCATAGATAGTTGGGGAAAGGTACAGGGGAAACCTAAAGAAGAGAGAAAGAAAGAATTCATATGTTGAACTGGGAAACAGGTTACTTACACGAAACTTATTCGTGGTTCAGCCCTTCACCCTTCACCCCGTCAGCTATTCCTCCTCTGATGCTGCGACGGCATCTGTTTCTTAAGTGCTGAGACGGTGTTTAATGATGGCCATGGTGTGGGGAGCACACAGATAGTTCAGCCCCAGCAATTGAAGACCCGGGTAGAGGAGTCATCGGTTCCCCAGTGACAGGAGAGTTCAAGGGGTCAGCACGTTTTCTAATGCAGACAGGGCATCATGACAGTATGGGGCGAGTGTTATCTCTGATGCAGGAATGGCATCATGAATGCATGAATGATTTATTCTCCTAGTCTGGATCTTGGGCCAATGTTATGTAAAAGGCCATGACTTTATATTCTTGGAGGATGTGGGTATTCTTTCTCCGGCAAGAAGGAGGAATCTTGTAATAAGAATTTATTGATATCAGTTCGTAACTTGATTTTATCTCTCAGGATGAGAGAGAGAGAGAGAGAGAGAGAGAGAGAGAGAGAGAGAGAGAGAGAGAGAGAGAGAGAGAAACGTGTATAGAATTTGTTTATTAATTACTGGACTGGGCTAAACATTGTCGGAATTGTTCGATTCATTTAGTAAAGCGTTTTCCTCAGAGGAGAGGGGGAGAAGAAAAAACATTCGGTAGTGCGCCTTTTGGTTGATTGGAGGCATTACTATGAAGACAGTCGAGTTGTTCGTCTGCTCTTGTTTCCCCCCACTGTTAGATTGTTCATCTTTGTATTTGTCTGACTCTATTCAAGTTTCAAAGGTTGTGCCAATCTTGAATAAAAGTTACTCTGTGTTAGGATTTCTTATGGGAGCAAAAGTTACCCTACTTGTTTTACTGTAGACTGTGGTAAAGGTTCTTTGCTTACTCGTCCATCACACACACACACACACACACACACACACACACACACACACACACACACACACATTCATGCCCGCACGCGCGCGTTTACGCACATACACATGCATACACACACGCACGCACACACACACATGCATGCTGGTGCTCGTGCACTCAGACACACACACACACACACACACACACACACACACACACACACACACACACCTCTTTCTAGCTGTCTATCTATCTGTCTATCTATCTATCCATCTATCTCCATATATCTATAACGATCTATCTACATGCATGCGTGCTCTGTGTGTGTGTGTGTGTGTGTGTGTGTGTGTGTGCGTGTGTGTGTGTGTGTGTGTGTGTGTGTGTGTTTGTCAGAGAGAGAGAGAGAGAGAGAGAGAGAGAGAGAGAGAGAGAGAGAGAGAGAGAGAGAGAGAAACAGGCGCAGTGTGTTATTGCGCAGAAAAAAAAGCATACAAACATACTTTACAGATAATTATACTTGCGCATGCTGGTCTGTGGTGCAGATATGGGGCACACAAACGTATTGTCAATACTGAGTTGTAAATGTGCTTGTTTTTTTTCTTTTTTTTTTTTTTTTTTGTTTTGTAGAAAATGAGCACACAAGTATGTTGCAAATAATGAGCTTTGCACATGCTCTTCTGTTGTCGTTTCCAGGTGGGAGGGCGAATGCACTGATTGGTTAGCGACTTGTAGGTTATCCACGGAATGCTGTTCTGGGAATTGTGTTGGGTACTGCGCGTTGTGGCGATGAACTCTGACCACAAGCCATCCGACATCGCCACTCTCCTCTTCAGAGGCTTCAAGACTTTTGTTGTCCTTTTGAAGAATCTGTATGAGTAAATAAATAAGTAGACTAGCACGCTTTTTTTTCCTTCGCAAACTCAATGATGGAGGTAAA
Organism: Conus betulinus; assembly: GCA_016801955.1. Classification (NCBI taxonomy): domain Eukaryota; kingdom Metazoa; phylum Mollusca; class Gastropoda; order Neogastropoda; family Conidae; genus Conus; species Conus betulinus. Next base: position 75,508 of record JADBJO010007406.1, on the reverse strand, counting down.
AAGCCTCCAATTTTGTCTTTATCATAAAGAACTTGTCAAAATATTTTTTATTGGGGATATGTGTGATTCATTAGCGAATGATCAAGTGAGCAGACAAGTAACCATATATATATATATATATATATATATATATATATATATATATATATATAAAGAGAGAGAGAGAGAGAGAGAGAGAGAGAGAGAGAGAGAGAGAGAGAGAGAGCAGTGAAGGCTTTTTAAACAGTAAGAACAATGTCTGGGTTGCAAACTTGGTCTATGTCTAGCTTAACACTGGTCTCTCTCTCTCTCTCTCTCTCTCTCTCTCTCTCTCTCTCTAAACAACACAAAAATTTATGAAGAGCAGGCCGGATTTCAAAAAGTTTATGAAACAATTGATCATATATTTACTCTAATATCCATGATTAAAAAGCGTTTGTCAGGAGAGAAAAAGTGTAAAATGTACGTTGCTTTTATTGATTATACGAAAGCCTTCGACTGTTGGTAGAGATCGTCTTCGGCTAGTTCTTACAAAGATAAAAATATCCACTAGATTGCTACACATGCTCCAAGGCATATATAAATCAGTCCAGTCGTGTGTACGTTCCGGAAGTGAAATGTCTGACTTCTTTGAATGTCCAGCCGGCGTGAAACAGGGATATATGTTATCTCCCCTGATTTTTTTTCTTTGCTGATAACAGTGGTTGCTGAACAAGTACCACAGCATGGCAAACACTGATTCCAATTTTTGCCAGGCTTACAAGAAATCTTTTTCTTGTTACCTGCTGATGATATATGTTTGATATTGAAAACTCCTTCGGGCTACAAAATCAATTAAACAACCTGGATAAAGCATCAACTTCTTTAGGACTCAAAGTGAACTTAAAGAAAACAAAAGTTATGGTTTTTAGAAAAGGGGAACATTCATCAAAAGCAGAAAAATGATTCTATCAGGGGAAAGAAATTGAAGTTGTTAACAGTTATAAGTATTTGGGATTTACTTTACCACAAAGCTATCATGCAACAATGTACTCGAACAATATGCGGCACGACTTAAGCCTAAATGGCAGAAATTATGAAAACAATGTGGAGTTTGGGAACAATGGATACAAATCTGTATTTTAAACTTTTTGATGTGCAAGTGAAACCTATGCTTTATATACAGTGGAAGTCTGGGGACAGTCTAGTCTACATGTAACTGAATCACCTCACTTGCTTGCATGCAAACGCCTTTAAATGTACGCCCAAATACCCCAAACACAACTGTCAGACGTTGGCACGCACATACACACACGAACATGACGTCTTTCCTCCGCACACAACTGCATCCACTCCATACACATAAGGCGCAAACAAAGGTCAATTTCGATTCATCCCCTCCTTAATCTTTTAAAATCCCATGGGAGTTCTTTACTCTGGCATCAATCAAAGCTTACATATTTTCATAATCTGTGATTCTTTCAGCTAGTGCAACCAATCAAGCACGCTTCTTTGAAGCTCAATACTGATGTTGCAGGTTTACTCACTGCAAGTGTCCGCACACACTCTCTGTGGTGTCCGGAACTGGCTTCCTCTGTGCGGAGATCCCCATACTGCCCATTACATATCACAACTACTGGTCGGCGACAAACTTTTGCCCAACCTGGATCTTCCCGCGGATCGGAACTTGGCCCGGGAACGCGCGCAGCCCCCGGCCATCCACCTTAGTGCCCTATCTCCAGTCTCTTCTTTCCTCTACCGCACGGGGAGTCGGCCCAGATATAACAAACCAGATAAACACGAGTTCAAAACACTGCCAGCCAGTTAGCAGTCATATTACACTTTAACATCAGTGTCAGACACCTACCTTCACCCTTTTCTTTCAAACCTGCCGTCAAAACCACTTCTTTCTCAGTCGTCCCCCCCCCCCCCCCCCCCCCCCCCCCCCCCCCCCCCCCCCCCCCCATAATCCACCTTCCGAGTGTCTGAGTGGGTTTTTGCGTGCACGTCTGGTGGTTGTGTTGCTTGTGCGTGCAGGCCGTGTTGTTGTGAGTGCGTGCGTGCATGCGGGTGTCTGAGAGCGTGGGTGTTTGGTCGTGCGCGCGCATATGTATGTGTGTGTGTGTTTTTGAACTCTTCAATTTTTCAAACATAGTTTCGGTTCCGACAATAAACCGTTGAAACAAAAATGGAGAATCATCTAGATTCTCACAATATAAAATTAGATACTTACGGCTTGAGTACCGGTCAATCAACTACAATTCACATACTTCTGTATGTGTTAGGCCTCTGCCTTTATCAATGGGCACAGTCCGCCTCTTCTTCACCTAAATCATCTGTTCCATTCTCAGAGTGCGCACCGATACAGGTCAACGCCTGTTTATATTCAAATCGCGTGAACACTGTTAAAAATTTCACTCAAACCCTGGGCCACGTTCAGTCAATACGCCCCCTGTGTCACACAAGACTAACCTATAGTGTAACGCACGAATCAATAATCTTTTTCTTAATCTGTACTGTCTCATGTAATCGCGTAGCATACGAAATATCGCTCCGCATTACATGACAACAATGGTATACAATGAGCTAGGAAGATATCTTCTGTATGTAGATGGTGCAATAAAATCCATGCACTACTAGTTCAAATTGCAAAAACTGTCACTCGCTAGACTACCAAAGCAAGCATATGAAATGGAAAAATTAAAATTATTTCAATGTGCAAAAATTGGAGTGTACAAAGTGGGTATCTTCGATAAAACATTGTTTGGATACTGATGGCTTTTCTTTTGTTTTGGTTAAATGGAGGAGTGGATTACGAAAAATTGTTTTAACGTGAACTTAGAAAACGCATGATTGACTGTTATAGACCAAATAAAATATTGGGATGGTAAAATACTTTTTTTTAGTCATATTTTATTACAAAGCTTAAGAACAAATTACAAATAAGGAATATACAAAACGCAAAACGCATACTTATCATAGTAAGACAATAAAAACACACAACAAACACATACATCATCTTCATAATAATCATCATTATCATCATTATC
>JADBJO010007406.1:40000-67500 GCA_016801955.1 Conus betulinus | reverse complement strand
GCGCACCCGCGTGCTTGTGTGTGTGTGTGTGTGTGTGTGTGTGTGTGTGTGTGTGTGTGTGTGTGTTGTGCTTGTGCTTACATTCGTGCGTCTAGAGTTGATTTCATGAAGATTTTGCGCCTTAAAAACCATGATGATGATGATGATGATGATGATGATGATGATTAATCCTGCACCACCTTTAGAGGGCTGCGCTGTGTTCACATAGGGTGCAGGCATACACAGAGCATTTCATCAAAACGTCAAAGGGACATAATAGTTTCCCGTCAAATGCCATTGTGTAATGGCCACTGGATGTGACGCGACAGAACCTCCACGGGAGCGTTCCCAAGCAACTGCCGTGTGCATCCCACACCCTCACTCGTTGCTGCACCGCTGACAGGTAAGACCGTTCAACTCCAGACACGGCCAAGCTTTCGCCATGACGTCTTATGCGCCTCCTGAAGAGAGCAGTATAACTCTGACCTTGTCAGTTGAGTTTTGCTCCTCAGCAATGTACAGTCTGTCAGATTTTGTCTGTTAGTCGTGGATCTACAAACTCCCTCATGCTGATCTGATCAATTGAAGGAGCTACTCAAGGACATTGGTTCAATTTTTTTTTGTCGCTGTCCCAACCTCTGCGCCACCTCAGAGGCAGTGCACCAGCGCCGCTCATTCCGACACCCCATCCACAGCCACAGCCCGGTCGGCCCCGCCGCCGCAGCCCCGGCACCGGCAATCCAGAGGGAGAGGTCAATGTCAAGTCGTCAAGAGGCAACCCACCGGAGGAGACATGCACTGCTGCCGAGTCACTTCGGCGGTGTTCAGTGGCGCCTGTTCTGATCTAACATACGCAGGACACCACCTACTAAGCCCCGTACTGACGACAATTATTGCTTAGTCGCGGAGCCGGCGTGAGTGAGTTCTCCCTCCGGAGGGCGCCACCACGTCCGTCCAACGAAAGCCCCCATAGACTCGCCGATACCGGTGACCCAGCCGGAACCAAACCAAGGCCATAGACGCGGAGAGGACATCGAAACTGAGGTCACCATGAGAGCAGGGCATGAAGGGCCACAGAGTTTGAGGCATTTTTTTTTTAATGCTGATCGATGAGAATGAGGATGATTAAGATGATGCTACGGATTTCCATTTCGGTCTGAGACCATAACATGGCTGTACTCTACACTTCCTTTCATAATATATCCCGGCATCAACCAGGCCCGAGAGATACAGGCACCTGCAGTGCTGGTCAGGAAATTTGAGCAACACTCACAGAAACACATCCATTAAGTGGATGAAACTCGACTGTGTCGTCCCAGTCTTCCCAACTGAGCCCAGCAGCAACTCAACTCTGGGTAGGGAGCCGGTCGGGGCAGAAAAACCCACATGACTCTGATGGCATTCGAACCCACGACCTCCCAGTCGGGAGTCCGCGACGCTAACCAGGTTCATTTCTTTATAGCAGAAAGGGGTTTCTATCAGGACCAGATAATGATTTGGCTGGCTTTGGCTGGCACAACATTTTCTTTACCTCATCCAGTGTTGTCTTGACCAGATGATTAGGCTTTGGCTTGCACAACTACTGTCTTTACCTCATCTAGTGTTGATGGCTTGACCGTATAATGATTAGGCTTTGGCTTGCACAACTACTGTCTTTACATCATCTAGTGTTGATGGCTTGACCGGATAATGATTAGGCTTTGGCTGGCACCACCACTGTCCTTCCTCGTCCAATGTTGATGGCTTGACCGGATAATAACGTGGCTTTGGCTGGCACAACATTTTCTTTACCTCATCCAGTCTTGATGGCTTGACCAGATAATGATTTGGCTTTGGCTGGCACAACCACTGTCTTTACCTCATCCAGTGTTGATGACTTTGATCTTTTCAGTGCACGGAGCAGTAGGCTGCACCGAGTTCTGCATTTCACGTGGTGCTTCGCTGTGGATGTCGGTATTATAACATATGTTTGTTTTATGTGTATTAACATGTTGTGGCCTCGGCTACACTTCACTGGAATAATACACAGAGCCTGCGTATGAGCGGGAAATTTTCATCGAACTAGATGGACTACTAAGTACGATGTAAGAATAAAATGTAACAGCTTTAGACTCCATTAAGTTTATCAAGTATCTTTCGTTTTAATTTCTGAAAGTTTTGTTTTGAGCGTAGCATTTCGTCCCAAAATGTGGCAGAGCAGCATTTTTGTCGATGAAATTATAATGTGCTTCTTTGAAAGCCTAGCACTTGGTAGCTCAATGCTCGCAACTGGCCTTTCTAACTACCTTGATGTCTTGTGTGTACGGTATGTAGATTGTAGTCTGGCCTTTCTTACTACCTGGATGTCTTGTGTGTATGGTCTGTAGATTGAAGTCTGGCCATTCTTACTACCTGGATGTCTTGTGTGTATGGTCTGTACTTTGTAGTCTGGCCTTTCTTACTACCTGGATGTCTTGTGTGTATGGTCTGTAGATTGAAGTCTGGCCATTCTACTACCTGGATGTCTTGTGTGTATGGTCTGTACTTGTAGTCTGGCCTTTCTTACTACCTTGATGTCTTGTGTGTATGGACTGTACTTTGTAGTCTGGCCTTTTGTTGGGGATGAGCACTCTGTTGCCTGTGAGCACGATCGGTCTTTGACTAACAGCTCTTGTTTGGTCTTTGACTTACAGCTCTTGTTTGGTCTTGTACTGATAGCTCTTGTTTGGTCTTGAACTGATAGCTCTCTTGTTTGGTCTTGAACTGATAGCTCTTGTTTGCAAGGCCAGTAATCACGAATGTTACTGGACAGCAGTTTTTTTTTTTTTTTTTTTTTTTTTTTTTTTTAACTGGCCATTCATCGATGGTAGTGTTTCTGAGAGTTGACGATTCAGGATCACCATCAGTTTCCTGTTTCAGTTCTTGAAGTTTGTCAGTGGAGAACTAAAACTGTTCTTCTTACCGGGGCCATGGGACACGATTTTAGCTTGGGGAGGCCCTCCACGAGGACCATTTCCTTTCCAGCGTGGCACTTGATGCTGCAATGATACTGCTGCAAAGCGTCATGGGCAGAAGACGAGGTGGAGTCTTTGCCAGTCTTTTCTGCTGGACGCGGATTTGTTCCAGTGGTTTGTGGTCACTTTCTACAGCAAAAATTCTCCCCAAAGATATAATGTGAAAGTGCTCTCACCCAAACACAACGGCAAGCAGCTAATGTTCAATGTTGGCATAGCGCTGCACAGTTTTTGTCACAGATTTGCTGGTGAAGGCTATAGGCTTGCCATCCTGAAGTCGTGTAGCTCCAAGTCCAATTGTTGTGCGTCTACTTGGATGACAGAAGTCTGTTGAAATCAAAGTGCTGATGCAATATGTCCTTGCAGAGTGTTGACTTGACACTGTCAAATGCCTGTTGTAGTGATTCGTTCCTCTGAAAATGCACGTCTTTTCTGGTCATGGCTGTCAGTGGTGCTGTTTCGTCGGACAGCCTTGGGATGAAGGGAGACAGGTATTGTAGGACATCTAAGAACTGTGGCAGCTCCCTCACATCCTGTGGGGCTGACACAGTTTGAATCTCTTTGCTTTTTTCAGGATCAGTTTGAGCTCCCTGAGCATCATAGACCATGTCCAAGAATGCCACCTGTGGTGTTTTGATCCTGCACTTGTCAGCATTGAAGACATGTCCAAGAATGCCATCTGTGGTGTTTTTTGATCCTGCACTTGTCAGCATTGAAGACAAGTCCACATGTTGGAGGAGTCTTCATCAGATGATGGAGGATTTTGTTGTGCTCTTCTTCATCCTTCCCATGCATGATGACATCATCTGTGGTTCCTGTTGTACCATGACACATGACGTCATCTGTGGTTCCTGTTGTACCAGGATACATATCATCTGTCGTTCCTGTTGTGCCCGGATAATTGACATCATTTGTGGTTCCTGTTGTGCCAGGACACGTGACATCATCTCTTTCCTGTTGTGCCATGACACGTGGCGTCATCTCTTTCCTGTTGTGCCATGACACGTGACATCATCTCTTTCCTGTTGTGCCATGACACGTGGCGTTATCTGTTGTTCCTGTTGTACTAGGACATGCGACGTCATTTGGGGTTCCTGTTGTGCCAGGTCACATGACGCCATTTGTTATTCCTGTTGTGCCAGGACACATTACGTTATCTGAGAAACCTGTTGTGCCAGGACGCATGACGGCATCTGTGATTCCTGTTCTACCCAGACACAGGACGTCATCTGGAATTCCTGTTGTGCCCAGACACATGACGTCATCTGTGGTTTCTGTTGTGCTCAGACACATGACATCATCTGTGGTTCTTGTTGGGCCAGGACACATGACGTCATCTGTGGTTCCTGTTGTGCCAGGACACATGACGTCATCTGTGGTTCCTTTGTGCCAGGACACATGACGTCATCTGTGGTTCTTGTAGTGCTAGGACACATGACGTCATCTGTGGTTCCAGTGTGTGCCGTTACAGCAGCCGTTAGTAACGGCTATAACGGGGCAAACTAAAACATCAGGCATCATCCAAGACCCATAATGAAGATACCTGGTAAGTTTCACAAAGATCAGCCAAGTATTTTCTGAGATAAGCCATAAAGAAGAAAAAACCATTACAGGCCGTTTCAGCCGTTAGTAACGGCTATAATGGTAAACTAAAACATCGCTCATTATTCATGACCCATAATGAACATACCTACAAATTTTCAGAAAGATCGGCCGAGTACTTTCTGAGATATTCCATAAGAAGAAAACCCGTTACAGGCCGTTACAGCCGTTAGTTACGGTTATATTGGTAAATTGAAACATCGGGCATTATTCGTGAGCCATAATGAAGATACCTGCTCATTTTCAGAAAGATCGGCCAAGTACTTTCTGAGATATTCCATAAAGAAGAAAACCCGTTACAGGCCGTTACAGCCGTTAGTAACGGCTATAGCGGTAAACTAAACCATCCGGCATCATCCGTGGCCCATAATGAACATATCTACAAATTTTCAGAAACATCGGCCCAGTAGTTTTGTCTGGAGTGAGTGGAACACATTTTGACCACGGACACAAGAGACACAGACAGCATTTCTTCGTTCCCATTCTAAAGTACTCCCTGTTCTATAAGAACTGGGAGTACAAAAATAGCGAACTGATAATTTGTTTTCATTTCTCTTCATATACAGAATTGGTAGGAACTCTTAGGATCAAGCATTATTTGGCTCGCAATCTTATCACTGATTTATTTCAACAATCAAACTACAATTTTCAACAAGACATAAATTAATCTTAAATAAATGTCAGTGAACCGCCCAGAGAAACGTGGGCAAACGAGTCACAAGACAACACACAACGCGTTTCGACCTCTTAGGTCTTCCTCAGGTGAAACAAAGACGGACAAAATAACGAAAATGCACTTAGCTTTGATCGCTTCAGATTGCTTCAGATATGTCGGCACCACTCCCTTGACAGAAGCAATCTGAAGCGATCAAAGCTAAGTGCATTTTCGTTATTTTGTCCGTCTTTGTTTCACCTGAGGAAGACCTAAGAGGTCGAAACGCGTTGTGTGCTGTCTTGTGACTCGTTTGTCCACGTTTCTCTGGGCGGTTCGCTGACATTTATTTAAGATTTGTTTAGATTTCCGCCTGCAGTCGTTTCACATTGCAACAAGACATAAATTGATGTGGCACTCACAAGTTTAGCGTCAAGAGATAACTAATGCAATTTTTTGACAAGTTTCCGGCGAAAAGATGTATCTACAGGTTGTTTTGCTTCGTCGCGTGACGGAGCCGCAACACACATCAAGCGAGAACGTGCCTTGGGGAAGAAGGTTGAGCAAACCAGGGAAAGTAGTTTGTGAGCTCTGATCGCTCTTCCTCGAGATCAAACTTTGGACAGCAACAATGTTTCCTTTTATGGACAAATTTTCGGATCAAGTCGTTGGGTTGATGGGCTTGATCCGACCCGCTGGTGGTATGCGTGTACCAGTACTCGTACTGTCTCTCTGTGTTCTTTCACTTTTCTTCCCCCTGCCTACGGACACGGTGGACACGACGACGATGATGAAATAGAGCATGGAGAAAATTCCAAACTGATTATCGTGTCTTTTGATGGATTCAGATGGGACTACCTGTCCCGCACAGAAACCCCCAATTTTGATCGAATCATCCGCAATGGAGTGCAGGCTCGGTATGGACTGAAGAACGCGTTTCTGACCAAAACATTGCCCAACCACTTTACGCTGGCCACGGGCTTATTCGAAGAAAGTCATGGTATTGTGGGGAATAAAATGTATGATCCTGATCTCAATGAAACGTTCTCCGTATACAACAAATCACAGGTATCAGCACCCCGTTGGTTTGATGTGGGGGCTGAACCAATCTGGGTGACGAATCAGATCCAGAACACTAACAGCGCTCAGGGTGCATGCAGTGGGTGGGTTGTGAAGCCTCTATCAAGGGAGTGGTGCCGACATATCATGTGCCATTCGATGGCAATATGTCTAACGAAACCCGCATTGACCACACCATTGCATGGTTCAAAGGTTCGTACCCAGTGAACCTAGGACTGTTGTATTTCACAGAACCTGATCATACAGGGCATCACTTTGGCCCTGATTCACCACAAGTGACAGCCATGATCGCAGGTCTGGATGAAGTGGTTGGGTATCTGTTGGACAAGTTGGAGGAGGCAGGCCTTCTGGAAGACATGAACCTCATTATCACCAGTGACCATGGGTTTGCGGCGACGGGACCTGATCACATCGTGAATCTGGATGATTACATAACCCCAGGAACCTACACACTGACCAGCAGTTCTCCTGTGGCAGCTATTTTACCAAACGATGGTACTTGTTATTTCTTTTTTGTTGTTTTTTTTGTTTTGACATTCATTCTCGATTCTGTGATATTTTAAGGGGAGAAAACCTTTTGGGGAGAAGTGATTGTTGGCTTTGTATTCTTCGATAGTTGAACATTCATTTGACTAAACATTTGTAATAAAAATTTTCTATTAGAACTGTCAAAGTAGACTTTTCAAAAGTAATGTTCACATCTACCAAAGCATTCTGAATACTATTTACTATTAAACTATAATGATCACTGATTTTGTTTGAGAGATTTTCTTTTATTTTAGGTGTTTAAAATGTTGTATTCTTGCAGGTGTTGAGTTTTAAGGTATTTGAATAGTTTCAAAAGTGAAAAAAGTTTTAATGTGTTTGAAGTTTATTTCAGATTAAGCTGAATTGGTGAATTTCATGCATTATTAGATCGGAAGTGCTTTCCTTCTGTCATTGTGTACCTCAGTCTGTCTATCTTTAAAAACATCCATAAAAACTTATTCAAACAACTAAGAGCTAAATATAGTCAACTATACTGAAAGCAGCTGATCAGTTACAATCATTCTTCTTTTACGAGTGGCATGAAAAAAAATAGTATAGTGTTAGTAATGCACATTTTAAGGTGAAAACACACACACACACACACACACACACACACACACACACACACACACACACACACACACACAGTGTCTCTCTCTCTCTCTCTCTCTCTCTCTCTCTCTCTCTCACACACACACACACACACACACACACACACACACACACACACACACACACACACAGAACACACACACACTCTTGAGTGATGGGTCTAGACTGGTTGCTGCTAGATCAGATGCAGACTGATACTCAAAAAGGGACACCCAGCAACATTTATAATACATACAGAGATTTGTACAATGGTTATTAGCATCAAAATTGTAGAGTTCATAGTTTTCATATTGTTTGAAACATGATAAAGCATGGCCTATAAAAATGGCACTGAAATTAGAACAAAAGTGGAAAGAAACTCTAGAAGAGCTCGACAACAGAGAAGTTTCAGTGAAGAAACGCCCCACAAAACTGGTGTTTTGTGTCTGAACTTTTTGCACTCTCACTAGTCTCAGGGGGACAAGCAGCATTAAAGTCAAGGCTTCTAAATGCCCTTCTGCCATCAGAATTTTTTTTTTTTTTCTGAAATGAAGTTGAACTTTACTGTTGTGTTTAGTAATTAATGGTAAACACTAACACTAACACAGTAACAGCAGTGTCAATTTGTGTGCCAGGGCTGGAAGACCAGATCTTTTGACAGTTTGGCTGCTGGTGCCCGGATGAACCCCAATTTCAAGGTGTACAAAAAGGAGATGATTCCCAAGGAGGATACCATTATACCCACAATCGTCGCATCACGCCCCCATCCTCGTTGTTGCCAGGGAGAATTTTTCCATCGTGCACAACCATTCCACATATGATCTAAGTAAGTTGGAAGTCAAATATGAAAAATAAGATCAGTGTCTGGCACTGAATATGTTTTTTGTTTGTTTGTTGTTTTAAAATAATTTTTGTGTAGTTCCTGCTCTTGCTTTAAAAACTTGCACTGTGGTTTTAGTCCACACCGTGCATGTGAGTGTGCTTCAGTTTTCTTGCGTTAGGACCAGATTTTGTTTGTAGTTTAGAGAATCACTTTGCTGTATGACATACATGTTGTGTTAGGACCAGAGACTTTGTTTTGTAAAATTTGGAGAGAATCTCTTTGCTCTTTGATATCATGAATTACATGTAATTGAGGAGTGTCCCTTTGACCGTAAGTGTTTCTTTAGAAGCAAAAGTTGAATTGCAGTGGTTTAATGTATTTCTTAGATCAGTATATTACATGAGTACATGACTATAGATATTACATGAGTACATTCATCTCTGAGTGAGGTTTGATTTGGATAAAAAGAGTATGGACTGGACTTCCACTGTCCCTCTGTGTGTGTGTGTGTATGTGTGTGTGTGTGTGTGTGTGTGTGTGTGTGTGTGTGTGAGTGTGTTTGTGTGTGTGTGAGAGAGAGAGAGAGAGAGAGAGAGAGAGAGAGAGAGAGAGTATGACTCTATGAGTGTGTGTGTGCACATGCACATGAGTGTGTGTGTGTGTGTGTGTGTGTGTGTGTGTGTGTGTGTGTGTGTGTACATGTGTGAGTGTGTGTGTATGTACATGTGTGTCTCTGTGTGTGTGCGTGCATGTGTGCATGTGCAGGGCATTCATACACTTTGTGCATATATTCATGCTTTGGAGCTTGGATGTATGTGGTCCTTCCTTTGATGTACTAACTACTATACAGTATACTGTAGGATTGACCACCCTACAAAAGTGTAGTGAGTGTGTTTACAGAAAGCAAGTGGCAACATCGGAATATTCTGTCAACTTTTTGACCCATGGTACAAATAAACCACCCACATGGCTTCACCAACACTGAATCATTTTTAGACACAGTGACTTGTGTTTGGTAACTACTAACTAGCCCCATTACTCACGATCAACAAGATTTTTGACTATTTTCTCTGGCATGGGATCACCATAACACAATAAAGAAATCATGTCAACCACAGAGAGGATTTGATCAGAGTCAAGAGAGTGAGAAAAGCAGAGAGAAAAAAGAAAAAGAGAGGCAGAGAGAAAAGAAAGAGAGAGAGTAGGTATTCCAAGGTGATTTTTTGAAACTGCCTAGAGTTGTTTAAAAGTAGTTTATGTTCTTCTGATAATATTTGACGAAGTTATGATTTTTTAAAGAAATTCTGGACTTAGAAAATTTTGCGAAAGTGGCAATTTGCTTCAGACCCCAACTTTGAGGTACCATAAATCCATTTCTATGTTCTCAAATGAGCCCAGATTGTTCCTGGCTACTCTCATGCACTTATAGATAATGCCCAATTTTTTCCTTCTGTCTTCTCTGAATAAATAGTCAACAGTGTAATGCTGAAGTTGGTTAAACACGCAATTTGCGCAAAAGGGTCACTTTTTACGTAAATTACACTTGTCTTTACATGTTCAGTAATTTGTATCTGTATGTTGTACAATGTTGTTTTTATACCAAAATGATTTTAAAAAGCTTATAAAACACATATATAACACATTTTGCAAGATCTTTCATACATAATTTTAATTATGCAACAGTAAAATATGGTCTTATAAAGAAGAGAAAGTATACATTTAACAGCTTTTTTGCCATCAAAAATATATTTTAACAGTTTTCAGTCACAATGATATGGTGCACAGTCTTTAAAAGTATATAATAACATATGGTTTCTATGAACTTCTCTGGGTCTTTTTTTTTTTTTTTCCCCGACAGATAGTTTTGTATTCAGATATAATTTTTGTGACTGTCTTTCTGTCAATATGTGCCATTGCTGTCTTGTTCAGTCTTTGCAGCCAGTCAACAACAAAGCTTGAACTCCACCCCTCTTTGTTCCTCAAAGTTTCTAAAGCGACAACAACAGCATTGTCACTTTGGTGTCACGTGGAATCTTCAAAAGCTCAGGCTTTTTCAGAGTTTTCCAACTGATGCAGCTGAAGACAGAACATCATCAATGTTATCCAAATCAACATCTTCATTTAGCATTGCTGAAAGTTCTTTAGCTGGCAGCTTCTCGGCCTTGAGTGTACAGCGCTGGATCACCCCTTTCAACCTGTTAATCAGGAAGCTGGTGTCGGGGGAAAAAGCCGAAGAAACCATTCTGCCACAGTGTCAAAAGTCACAGACTTCCCATTTTCAATTCGAAGTCTGTCAAGCTGCAGTAACAGTCTATTTGTGCAGCTGGATGTCGGGGGGGGTTGGGTCTTCTTCCTTTACCAAACACCAAGAAGCAGCGCTTCAGTTCTTTGTACTGGTCGTCCTCTGCAAAAACACACACACACACACACACACACACATGCACAGTGCACACACAGCATACCACACACACACACACACACACACACACACACACACACACACACACACACATGTGCACATGCACACACCACATACAGTACACACACACAGTATGCACACGCACACCACATACAGCACACGCATGCATGCATGTGCACAGCACACACACACACACACACACACACACACACACACACACACACACACACACATGCACACACACATGTGTAACCATTGTGTTTACTAACAAGAAGGAGGCAAGTACAATTAATGAATTATGTTGCAATTTTAGTGGGTAAGATTACTAAATTAAAATATAACACACAGCAGAAAAATATATGTCAGAACATAAGAATGAGAAGAGCAAAATTACATTAGCAGCCCCAGACAGTTCTTCATTTATAACACTGAAGACTGTAGACCACATGCACACATACCACATATTACGAAAAAAAAAAATTTAAAAAAAAAAAAAAGATAAGATGAAAGTTTATTTTTGTGGGTCAGATTACCATGTGCTTGGGCAATTCTTACTACATTTAAATAAATAACTGCAAATTTATTTCAATAAACAAACTGAAATCAGCAGCAAACTTTTTTTTTTTTTTTTTTTTTTTTTGCAAGGTCTTTGTGTTCTTGTGATGTTTATAGTGTGAGATGAACTCTTTGTGTGTGTGTGTGTGTGTGTGTGTGTGTGTGTGTGTGTGTGTGTGTGTGTACACATGCATGCACGCGCGCAGAGAGAATCTACAGTTTGTAAAAGCAATGCATTCAGTGACTCTGTCGTCGCGGCTGCGATCATCGCGGCCCATAGCAGACGACACGTTCTGTTCAGGACCCTAACTTGGTCCAAGTCACGTGACCTTTTCATAAGAAATACTGAAGAACTACAATGTAATCATATTTTCATGACACAGGTTTTTCAAATTGATGTTTCAATTACTTGATTACAATGTTAAAAATCCTTCCACAAAGCTGAAGATAAATACAGTCGATCGTGAAGTTGAAGTGTCGATTCAAACATAAGGCTCTCTCTCAGGTCACATGTTTTTAAAAAAGATTTTTAATACAATCGCGCTCTAAGTACACAAAATATAACTTATAGAATTTTAGTAAATATATCGACTTACCTTTCGTGTGTGTTTTTCTAGCGCCGATTGTTGAAAATTCGGTGAAAAAATAGTGTTGGATTTGTAAGCGATGACACAGATACGTCTGACTCGTCCGCCATTGTTGACATGCTTACAGTCTTCGAATAGTACCATCCCGGAAAGCCGCTCGGGGAGCGCGGCGCACAGTTTCGTATTTGTTTGACCCCAATTATTGGAAAGTGCGTATGAGCCTTTATTTTGATATATTTTTTGAACAGATTCGGTTCATAATTACGGATTTTATCATAATTTGAAGTTTTAAAACATAATTTTAAGGAACTTAACTAAATTTTTCTATACCCTTACTGCATACGAAAATGAAGCTTGAAGTCTCCTCTACAACTCTGTATCAGTTTCATTGAGCTATTTGCGCACGCCGCGCTCCCCTCGTCGAGGGAAGAAGGTGGGTGTAAGAACTTGTGTTCTGAAAGTCGCGACGGCATGCCTCCCGACCGCGGACAAGTACTTCTTTACAAGGTTGATAATTAACTTCTTATGTTCTGTTAAAATGATAAAACCTATCCAAAACGAAAGAAAAAGTACTGCTAAATTGATTGGTTTTATTTTTATTGTCTAAATCGACCATTTTTATGTGGTTGAGAGAGAGAGAGAAAGAGGCAGAGAGTGAAAGAAAGATACAGAGATACAAGAACAATGGAGCCCAGATACCTCGCTATTATGCAGCGATCAGCGTGCAAGTTATGATTTGTGGGGTTTTTTTTTTTCAGATTTTCATTCATTGCAAGGAATGTAAGTAAGTATTTTATAATGTCTGATTGACACATTTGATGACACGTCAGTTTCACTGGTAAAAAGACGAAACAGACACGTATACATGGCCACAAACAATTCACTGACCACCTAGGAGAGGCAGATCCATTGTTCAATAGATAACACATTCCACATTTTCCAGGCTCATCATCACAAGGAAAAGACACTAAGATTTATAAATATGTTTCACAGGATTTATTTTGTTTTTTGTGGTCCAGTTTTATAACTGAATTAGTTCCATACATGATACGTGAATGGTTCACAGACAGTCTTTGGCAGTGTGTGTGTGTGTGTGTGTGTGTGTGTGTGTGTGTGTGTGTGTGTGTGTGTGTTTGTGTGTGTGTGTGTGTGTCACTGTGTGTGTGTGTGTGTGTCACTGTGTGTGTGTGTGTGTGTGTGTGTGTGTGTGTGTGTGTGTGTGTGTGGTTGGGGGGGGTGGGTAGGGGGATGGAGGGTGAGTGTGTGGGTAGGTCTGAGTGTAATTGAAACTGAGGAGAAGAGATTGAGCTGTTGTTGCACCACTGAACCAGAACATGATCAAAAAAGGACACGCCAAAAACTAGGCCAGTGAAGACAGGGCCAAAGACCAGGCCACTGAAAAGGGCCCAAGACTAGGCCACTGAAGACGCGGCCAAACACCAGGCCAGTGAAGACAGGGCCAAAGACCAGGCCACTGAAGACAGGGCCAAAGACCAGGCCACTGAAGACAGGGCCAAAGACCAGGGCCCAAGACCAGGCCACTGAAGATGCGGCCCAAGTCCAGGCCAGTGAAGACAGGGCCAAAAACCAGGCCACTGAAGACACAGCCAAAAAACAGGCCAGTGCAGACACAGCCCAAAAACCAGGCCAGTGAAGACACAGCCCAAAAACCAGACCAGTGAAGACAGGCCAAAGACCAGGCCAGTGAAGACAGCCCAAGACCAGGCCAGTGAAGACAGGGCCAAAAACCAGGCCAGTGAAGACAGGGCCCAAAACCAGACCAGTGAAGACATGGCCAAAGACCAGGCCAGTGAAGGCATGGCCAAAGAATAGGCCAGTGAAGACACGGCCCAAAACCAGACCAGTGAAGACAGGGCCTAAGACCAGACCAGCGAAGACACGACCCAAAACCAGGCCACTGAAGACACGGCCCAAAACTAGGCCAGTGAAGACACAGCCAAAGACCAGGCCAGTGAAGACAGGGCCAAAGACCAGGCCAGTGAAGACAGGGCCAAAGACCAACCTGTTGAAGGCACAGCCCAAAACCAGGCCACTGAAGACACAGCCCAAAACCAGGTCGGTGAAGACACAGCCCAAAACCAGACCAGTGAAGACAGGGCCAAAGACCAGGCCAGTGAAGACACAGCCAAAGACCAGGCCAGTGAAGACAGGGCCAAACCAGGCCAGTGAAGACAGCCAAAGACCAGACCAGTGAAGACATGGCCCAAAACCAGACTAGTGAAGATGGCCTCAAACCAGGCCATTGAAGACCCGCCAAAGACCAGGCCAGTGAAGACAGGGCCAAAAACCAGGCCAGTGAAGACAGAGCCAAAAACCAGGCCAGTGAAGACACCGCCCAAAACCAGGCCAGTAAAGACGGGGCCAAAGACCAGGCTGGTGAAGACACAGCCCAAAACCAGGCCAGTGAAGACAGGGCCCAAAGACCAGGCCAGTGAAGAGTTTTGTGCACTGCAGGGTCTTGGGGAATGGAAATTGTAGGAACACAGGAACTTAACCTGCACACCAATCACTGTAGGGGCAAGGTGGCTAGTTGTCTGCCCTGAAGATATCCATAGTAGGGTGAAAATTCCCCCTACAAATTGAAAACATGGGCAAGGTGGCAGGTTTTCTGCCCTGAAGATATCCATAGCAGGGTGAAAATTTCCCCTACAAATCGAAGACAGAGAGTGAAGCAACCTTTCAAGCATGACTGAGATCGGGAACCTGATGTGTGAAGTGTCAGTGTGACTGAGTGTGTGTGTGTGTGTGTGTGTGTGTGTGTGTGTGTGTGTGTGTGTGAAAAATGTATTTTGAGATGGTACATGTATTGAATAAGCAGAATATCCTTTTTTCAGTCAAGCCACCCGTAAAATCCAAGAGGAAATGAATAGTGTGAGAACAAAAAATGATATTCAAACACATTCAGATGTAGAAAATAAAGTGCAATGTCTGTACCATGAATGAAGACCAAGTATTTGCATAACATTATTCAGTGCAATCACTCACTATTATGTGTGTGTGTGTGTGAGTGCACTACAGTTTATGAGCATTCCTACACTTGTGCACAGAAAGTGAATGGAAGCCTTTCTTTCACTTGTTTATCTAAATTGGTGTTCATGTTGAAGTCTATGATTCATCAGCATTGTGTGGTTACCTTGCTCATGGTAATGATGCCAGGTGATGTGTGTGCAGAGGGCGACCACGGCTACAACAACAGCCTCCAGGACATGCACCCCTTCTTCATCGCCATGGGGCCGGGCTTCCGCAAAGGAGCAGACGTGCCCACCCTCCGGAATGTGGATGTGTATCCCCTGATGTGCCATCCATCTGCTGGGCCTGAGGCCCGCCCCCAACAACGGCTCGCTGGACGACCTGCTGCCGCTACTGGTGGAGAAGGATGAGAAGACCACCGTCACCACCTTCGGCACCTGTGAGTCATTGTGTTGGTGTGGTCTGTCCAGGACAGCTGTAGTGTGTTGGTGTGGTCTGTCCTGGTCAGCTGTAGTGTGTTGTGTGGTCTGTCCTGGACAGCTGTAGTGTGTTAGTGTGGGTGTGGTCTGTCCTGGTCAGCTGTAGTGTGTTGGTGTGGTCTGTCCTGGTCATCTGTATTGTTGGTGTGGTCTGTCCTGGTCAGCTGTAGTGTGTTGGTGTGGTCTGTCCTGGTCAGCTGTTGTGTGTCGGTGTGTGGTCTGTCCTGGTCAGCTGTAGAGTGTTTTATCTTGTGGGGTCTGTCTAACTTCTAAACGAATTTGAAGACAAATTTTACACAAGTTGCACAGTTTGTGCATGCTCGTGGATTGTTTGAGCTAGACGTGGTCTGTATGGCAGATCTGTGTACTGTAGCATTATACTTAATAGACAAGTGTGAACACAGTGATGGTTATTGATGTTATGGTCTGTATGGCAGATGTGGTGCAGTTATAGACAAGTGTGAACACAGTGATGGTTATTGATGTTATGGTCTGTATGGCAGATGTGGTGCAGTTATAGACAAGTCTGAACACAGTGATGGTTATTGATGTTATGGTCTGTATGGCAGATGTGGTGCAGTTATAGACAAGTGTGAACACTGTGATGGTTATTGATGTTATGGTCTGTATGGCAGATGTGGTGCAGTTATAGACAAGTGTGTGAACACTGTGATGGTTATTGATGTTATGGTCTGTATGGCAGATGTGGTGCAGTTATACTTATAGACAAGTCTGAACACTGTGATGGTTATTGATGAAATTGAAAGTGAACTCTGCAGTGAAGGTGTTGTTTTCACCTTGTGATGAGGTCTTGATTTCTTCCTAAACATCCCTAGTCACTTTTAGTTCAAGCTTGTGAATGTGTTCTGACCATGCTGATCATCGCTTGACAGACATCATGTCAGCTGTTTTTTCAATGAATTTGTAATTTGCTACAGTTATTTGACCCCTCCATCAGAGTTCACTGTGTAGCGCTGAGGACAAAAGAAAGCAAGGGTCATATCTTTCATTTTATCACCAATGAAGACCAAACTTCTCCATGACGGAAGTACTGTCAGCTGTCTGCTCACTGCTGGTTTTCATTGTTGACATTGTTTGTCATGTGATTCATGAAGACACAGTGTGACCAGCCCCCATGACACAGCGGGTTAGGGTAGCGGAGGTCTTGGGTTTGATTCCTGTTAGAGTCTTTCATTTGTGTGTGTGTGTGTGTGTGTGTGTGTGTGTTCAGAGGACATCATTCACAACCCTGTGTTCATGGCTTCCATGCACAGTGTTCAGAGAACAATTCACAGCTCTGTGTTCATGACTTCCATGCACAGTGTTCAGAGAACAATTCACAGCTCTGTGTTCATGGCTTCCATGCACAAGGACAAGATCTTGCATGCAGTGTTCAGAGAACGTGTACGTGCATGATGATCCTGATTCTGGGAGGATTAGTATGATTTCAGCATGAGGTCCCCCAGCCCTAGCATTACTAATTCATTATCAGTCCTTACTTCATTACTGGTGGCACTAACCGTGCTACAGTACAGTTTACCAGCCAACAGAGATCCATCTCAGTGTACAGTTGCTGTGTTCAGCATCATCAAAAAGAGCCAAGTTCCTCTGGAATAAAGATCTGAAGCAGTACACAGTAACATGATTTCTTTTGTTTTGTTGAAAAACAGACTACTTAGAAAGAGAAAAGAAATTTACTAAGAGTTCATCAACCGTCGAAAAGTAAATGTGTGGGACATACCATTGTGAGGGGATGACAAACTGTCTTCTTGTCCACAACTGGAGCGAGAAAATATAATGATATTTACAATGTATAATATTTAATATCCCTCAGACACTTTGGGACACCACTTGTACCTTTCTCCCCCCTCCACCTCACCTGACTGACCAGATGAAGTTAA
Source organism: Conus betulinus (assembly GCA_016801955.1). NCBI lineage: Eukaryota > Metazoa > Mollusca > Gastropoda > Neogastropoda > Conidae > Conus > Conus betulinus. The sequence continues at coordinate 50,320 of JADBJO010007406.1, read as the reverse complement.
TGCCATACAGCATGTTTATATTCTTTCTCTCTTTCTCACATGCATGAATGCACACACACATGCATGCATGCTCATGCGCACACGCTTCCACACAAGCATACACACGCGCGCACACACACACACACACACACACACACACACACACACACACACACACACACACACACACACACACACACACACACACACACACACACACACACACACACACACACACACACACACACATTCATGTCTATAGCTGTCTCTGTTGTACTTCATGTACATTCCATACAATAGGAGGTTTGTACTGTCACACACAGTTTTTATTTTCTTTCTGACCATTCCCTTCCCCTCCCCACCCCCTGTTCTTCCCAACAGGAACAGGAGATTTTCATTTATAGAATTTTTGTCCATTTTAATCTCTCTCTCTCTCTCTGTCTCTCTGTCTCTCTCTCTCTCTCTCTCTCTCTCTCTCTCTCTCTCTCTCTCTCTCTCTCTCTTTCTTTCTCCATCTGTTCCTTACCCCACCCCTCTCTCTCTCTCTGTCTTTCTGTCTGTGAATCAAGTTAATTCTGATACAGAATTTTTTTTTTTAACCGACATCCATCACCGACCCATTTCCCCTTCCCCTCCCCCCCCCCCCCCCCCATATCCAAACCGGAGCAAGATACTTTCACACACAGGATATTATTTTCTGTGGTGACATTTGTTTTTCTTCTGAAATGGCGCCTACCCACGACCCTTCTCTGTCTCTCTTCCCCATGGCCTGTCTGTCTCATCTACCTCAAAGAAGACATAGTGTCATGCCGGCAGCACACTGGCCATTTGTTTTGAACTGTCTTTTAAAGAGTGAAGAAACTCCATGTTTGCCCTGTGTGATGAGCATCCCAGCATCAGACACATTCTAATTCACTGTAGGCACACTGCATGATGCCAGACATACACACACTTACAGCTGTAGGGCACTGCATGATGCCAGACACACTTTACAGCTGTAGGGCACAGCATGATGCCAGACATACACACTTTATGGCTGTAGGGCACTGCATGATGCCTGACATACACACTTTATGGCTGTAGGGCACTGCATGATGCCTGACATACACACTTTTACAGCTGTAGGGCACTGCATGATGCCAGACATACACACTTTACAGCTGTAGAGCACTGTATGATGCCAGACACACTTTACGATTGTAGGGCACTGCATAATGCCAGACATACATACTTTACAGCTGTAGGGCACTGCATGATGCCAGACATACACACTTTACGACTGTAGGGCACTGCATGATGCCAGACATACACACTTTACAGTTGTAGGGGACTGCATGATGCCAGACATACACACTTTATGACTGTAGGGGACTGCATGATGCCAGACGTACACACTTTACAGCTGTAGGGCACTGCATGATGCCAGACATACACACTTTACGGCTGTAGGGCACTGCATGATGCCAGACATGCACACACTTTACAGCTGTAGGGGACTGTATGATGCCAGACGTACACACTTTACGACTGTAGGGCACTGCATGATGCCAGACATACCCACTTTACAGCTGTTACTAGGGCACTGCATGATGCCAGACATCCCACACTTTACGACTGTAGGGCACTGCATGATGCCAGACATCCACACTTTACAGCTGTAGGGCACTGCATGATGCCAGACATACCCACTTTACAGCTGTTACTAGGGCACTGCATGATGCCAGACATACCCACTTTACAGCTGTTACTAGGGCACTGCATGATGCCAGACATACACACTTTACGACTGTAGGGCACTGCATGATGCCAGACATACCCACTTTACAGCTGTTACTAGGGCACTGTATGATGCCAGACATACCCACTTTACAGCTGTTACTAGGCACTGTATGATGCCAGACATGCACACTTTACAGCTGTTACTAGGGCACTGCATGATGCCAGACATCCACACTTTACAGCAAGCTTCCTTGTTGCAGGATGTTCCCCTGCATTTGATTTCTCAGTTTGAAAGAAATCAGTGCTTTTAACTTTTAAGAAGATCTGATTGTAACTTGAGTCTTACAGACTCATTTTTGCGGGCCGTTTGATGTAAAGAAATAAGTAATTGTGGATTTTTATTTTCTCACGTTGTTCTGTTTTTTCTTTTTCTTTTATTTGTTTATAGCGTTTCAGACTTGATGCAGATTTTGTGGTTGGAAGGCTTAAAGCAACATGATTGATTTGATCACCTCTCTCTGTTTTTCTCTCTTTTCTCTTTACGCACATTAAATCTGAATATGTTTCCCCAACCAGTTATATCCAGGTGCGCCCTGCTTCTCTGCCTCTGTCTGTCATTCTCTCTCTTTCTTCTTCCTCCTCCTCCTCCTACATGTACACACACACATGCTCTCTCTCTCTCTCTCTCTCTCTCTCTCTCTCTCTCTCTCTCTCTCTCTGCTTGCTGTGTAGAGCAAGATGATTTCAGATACAATGCATTTTCTTTCTGGCACATTTGTCCCCCTCCCCTCTTCTTCCCAACCAAAGAAAGGTAGTTTTTACTTATAGAATTAGTTCTCTTTCTGTTCCCCCCCCCCCCCCCCCCCCCCCCCCCCTGACCCCCCGACCCCCATCACTAATCTCTGTCTCCCAATTGCCCCTCCACCCCCCCCCCCCCCCCCCCCCCCCCCCTCTCTGTCTCTTCCTTTCCCACTCTTCACGCATATATTTGAAATTTACATCTGTAACATATTTCAATCCCCCCCCTCCTCTGCCTCTCCTGCTCTCCCCACCCACCCCCTTCTGACTAGAGCAAGGTAAATATATTTTTCTGACACTCCCTCCCTCCCAACATGTCTTTCTGTCTGTCTGTCAGTGGAGATCAAGTTGATTTCAGATACAGGATTTAATCAGGGGAAAAAAACAGAACAAAATACCTCTTCTAGAGATCAAGTTGATTTCAGATACAGGATTTAATCAGGGGGAAAAAAACAGAACAGAATACCTCTATGGAGATCAAGTTGATTTCAATAAATAAGAATATAGGTTTCTGGATTCTGGATTCGACATTAGAAAAGTATCAGAATCAAACTTACTTTGAGAATATTTTGACAGGGTCGCCCTGTCTTCTTCAGCTCACTGTTGCTGTTGTGGCAGCGAGGCCTGGTGGGACGACTGTTGTGTGGGGTGAACGGTTTGTCAGGATCTGATTGTAGATGGGGGGAAGTTCAAAACTTGATCTCTGTTCAGGCTGGGGCATCTAGTCTTGATTTCGATGGCTTCTTTAACTTTTCTTTTTTGTGTGAGGAAGTGCTCTGTAGATAAGATCTTGGTTTCTTGGAGGCTGAAACTGTGGCCTGTGGCTTGTAGATGTTCGTCTATGGCAGACGTAGATTGGTTTTGGTGTTCCTTTAGATGGGTTTTTAGCAGTCTTGCTGTCTCACAGTGTAGGTATTGGCAAAGTCTTGACACCCTATGAGGTACACTACACCACACCGCTTGAGGGGGTCAACACGCTGGTCAGACCTGGTCAACACAAATACCTTGATGCAGATCAACTTAATTTCAGATACAGTATTTAAAGGGAGGAGAAAAACAGAACAAAAAAACAAACAGTAGGTAAAGTACAAAGGACTGGTGTCCAACTGGCTGACCCAGTAATATCTAAGTATATCCAGGTTAGCATTCAGAACTGGACTTCTGGCTGACCAGTATGTCTGAGTATATCCAGGTCAGCATTCAGAACTGGACTTCTGGCTGACCAGTAATGTCTGAGTATATCCAGGTCAGCATTCAGAACTGGACTTCTGGCTGACCAGTAGTGTCTAAGTATATCCAGGTCAGCATTCAGAACTGGACTTCTGGCTGACCAGTAATGTCTGAGTATATTCAGGTCAACATTCAGAATTGGGCATCTACTGGCTGACCCAACAGGTGATGGCTGTTTTGGGGACCAGTCAAGTTTGACCCAACAGGGGAGGCTATGGTGGGTTGAAACAGTACAGTATGTATTGGCTTTAACCTGGCACGTGTTGGCCAAAGCACTGTTGGTGTGCAACAGACACAATTTGATTTCCAGCATAGAAGAGCTTTCATATGGTTGTAAACTTCCCTTTGTCTGAACTCCAAACAGTTGCAGAACATGTTGAGCAATCCTTTTTTTTTCCACTGTGAACTTAAGTTCAGCGAAGTTCACAAAACTCCACTGATTTGGGAATGTGAACCAAAAGAACAGGAAATTTAGAGCAGAGACAAGATGAAGGAGATTGCAAACAAGATGCACAAGGTTGGAGAGCCAAAAGTTTGTTCAGTTCAGAAGGGCTTAATTCTGTTGATACTTTGTGATGAAAAATGTGACCTCTGTGTTATCTTTCCCAAACAGAAAAAAACCATCCTCTAGACTGCTCACTTCAAAAATGACTGATTTTCAGATAATGAAAACTTAGTATTGTTTGAAATTTTTTGGATCTACTACAATTTCATAAAGTTTTGCATAATGCATCCATAAAAAGTTTATACTGAAGATCTCTTTTCTGCTGTCTGTTGGGTGTCATACTGGTGTATCTTTACGTTGAATTCATAACAGACAGATGTAGGATTGAAATAAGAACTGATTAAAGGTAGTTTACACTTGCAGCCCATTGTATAAAGCCCAGTGATCATTCATCAGTCCAGATAAATCATTATCTGTGACATTAGTGACTCAAACACACATGCACATGCTCCTGCATAATGCAAGCATATGCACACATGCACGTAAGTGCGCTCACACACACACATGCATGCACGCATGCACGCACGCATGCATGCACGCACACACACACAGAACTCCCTAAACAAATTATGAATTTTTTTTTTTTTGGGGGGGGGGGAGGTTGTTTCATTCTCTGAAAGCAGGTCTAGCATGTTTGTTTTTGTGGGAGCCAGCTGCTGCTTGCTGATGATGTGCAAATGTCACCCAGTGGGCCAGGCAGTGTTATCTCCCCTGCTGATGTACCAGCTGATAAACGAACAGGGTCGCACCCTGTCATCATCAGTGACAGTCCTCAGTTAGACCAGTTGCTGTAATAATGAGGATAATACATTCACAGCTTGCAGATCCAGAGAGGACAAAAAAAATGGCTGTGAAACACCTGTTCTTTATGGCAGCCTTCTTACTGGTTTCTGGTTTCTACTGATCTCTGTCAGCATGTCTGGTGTCTTCTCTATCCATGTTTGGTATCTTCTCTATCCTTGTCTGGTGTCTTCTCTATCCATGTCTGGTGTCTTCTCTATCATGTCTGGTGTCTTCTTTATCCATGTGTGATGTCTTCTCTATCCTTGTCTGGTGTCTTCTCTATCCATGTCTGGTGTCTTCTCTATCCATGTCTGTGTCTTTCTCTATCCTTGTCTGGTGTCTTCTCTATCCATTTCTGGTGTCTTCTTTATCCATTTCTGGTGTCTTCTCTATCCATGTCTGGTGTCTTCTCTATCCTTGTCTGGTGTCTTCTCTATCCTTGTCTGGTGTCTTCTCTGTCCTTGTCTGGTGTCTTCTCTGTCTTGTCTGGTGTCTTCTCTTTAGCCATGTCTGGTGTCTTTTTAGCCATGTCTGGTGTCTTCTTTAGCCATGTCTGGTGTCTTCTTTAGCCATGTCTGGTGTCTTCTTTAGCCATGTCTGGTGTCTTTAGCCATGTCTGGTGTCTTCTTAGCCATGTCTGGTGTCTTCTTTAGCCATGTCTGGTGTCTTGTTTAGCCATGTCTGGTGTCTTCTTTAGCCATGTCTGGTGTCTTCTTTAGCCATATTGGTGTCTTCTTTAGCCATGTCTGGTGTCTTCTTTAGCCATGTCTGGTGTCTTCTTTAGCCATGTCTGGTGTTTCTTTAGCCATGTCTGGTGTCTTCTTTAGCCATGTCTGGTGTCTTCTTTAGCCATGTCTGGTGTCTTTCTTTAGCCATGTCTGGTGTCTTCTTTAGCCATGTCTGGTGTCTTCTTTAGCCATGTCTGGTGTCTTCTTTAGCCATGTCTGGTGTCTTCTTTAGCCATGTCTGGTGTCTTCTTTAGCCATGTCTGGTGTCTTCTTTAGCCATGTCTGGTGTCTTCTTCATCCATGGCCAGATCCCAGGCCAGCCCTGACAAGTGCACATTCAGTGTCCACTATAAATCTATCCTGTTCTTCGCCAGTTTCTTCTCCACAAAGGTCTGGTCTGACCCTAAGGCTGGTCAAACAGGCCATAGAGCTTGCTGGGTCTGGTCTGACCCTAAGGCTGGTCAAACAGGCCATGGTCTGACCCTAAGGCTGGTCAAACAGGCTATAGAGCTTGCTGGTCTGGGTCTGACCCTAGAGCTGGTCAAACAGGCCATGGTCTGACCTAAGGCTGGTCAAACAGGCCATAGGGCTTGCTGGGTCTGGTCTGACCCTAGAGCTGGTCAAACAGGCCATGTCTGGTCTGACCCTAGGACTGGTCAAACAGGCCATGGTCTGGTCTGACCCTAGGACTGGTCAAACAGGCCATGGTCTGGTCTGACCCTAGAGCTGATCAAACAGGCCATGGTCTGGTCTGACCCTAAGGCTGGTCAAACAGGCCATGGTCTGGTCTGACCCTAGGGCTGGTCAAACAGATCATAGCGTGGTCTGACCCAAAGGCTGGTCAAACAGGCCATAGTCTGGTCTGACCCTAAGGTTGGTCAAACAGGCCATGGTGTGGTCTGACCCTAAGGCAGGTCAAGCAGGCTATGGTGTGGTCTGACCCTAGGTCTGGTCAAACAGGCCATGGTGTGGTCTGACCCTAGGGCTGGGCAAACAGGCCATGGTGTGGTCTGACCCTAAGGCTGTCAAACAGGCCATAGTCTGGTCTGACCCTAAGGTTGGTCAAACAGGCCATGGTGTGGTCTGACCCTAAGGCAGGTCAAGCAGGCCATGGTGTGGTCTGACCCTAAGGCTGGTCAAACAGGTCATAGAGTTTGCTGGTAAGGCAGCTCTGGGGATGGTGTTTATAGGCCAGAGGGGCAGTGTTGTGAAGAACGGCGGCTGTCCCTTAGCCGGCTGACCTTTCATTGATGGTTGATAGGGGCACATGGTCTGTGGTGGCCTGTAGTTCAGACAGCAGTGGCCATAACTCTGGTCAGAGTCTGGGTTTACTAGGCAGTGTTGATTGTCTACCCTAAGGACCACTGATTGAGATTGTTAAATAATCTTAAATTGTTTGTCATATCACTTGGAGTTAGACAAAAAGAGATAAAGGTGTGTGTGTGTGTGTGTGTGTGTGTGTGTGTGTGTGTGTGTGTGTGTGTGTGTGTGTGTGTGTGTTTGAGTAAGTGTATGTGTGTCTCTTTACTATAAGAGAAACTTTTACCAGTGGGTGTTGAACTTATACTTAAATTAGGTTTTGAAGCTTATTTACAGCCTGTTTAAGCAACCAACCAAACAAAATAAACACTCAAAGTAAAGCAAAGCAAAGTCAGATTTAGGGGCAGTGACTTATGGGACTGTATGACAAAGAAACCAAGAGCAACAGTTGGCCTGCATTGGATACATACAGGACAGCAGCACGACAGGCACAGGGACTGTATGACAAAGAAACCAAGAGCGACAGTTGGCCTGCATTGGATACATACACAGCAGCACGACAGGCACAGGGACTGTATGACAAAGAAACCAAGAGCGACAGTTGGCCTGCATTGGATACATACAGGATAGCAGCACGACAGGCACAGGGACTGTATGACAAAGAAACAAGAGCGACAGTTGGCCTGCATTGGATACATACAGGACAGCAGCACGACAGGCACAGGGACTGTATGACAAAGAAACCAAGAGCGACAGTTGGCCTGCATTGGATACATACAGGATAGCAGCACGACAGGCACAGGGTGGGTGGGCAGCGAAGCAGGGGGAATATGTAGACACACATCTTGCACCACCACCAGACCACAAGCACTCCGAGTTGGTGGCAGGCAGCAGGGGCACTGGTGGATGACATAGCAAGGAGTTGGTGTGGCAGACAGCAGGGGCACTGGTGGATGACATAGCAAGGAGTTGGTGGTAGACAGCAGGGGCACTGGAGGATGACATAGCAAGGAGTTGGTGGCAGGCAGCAGGGGCACTGGTGGATGACATAGCAAGGAGTTGGTGGCAGGCAGCACAGGCACTGGTGGATGACATAGCAAGGAGTTGGTGGCAGGCAGCACAGGCACTGGTGGATGACATAGCAAGGAGTTGGTGGCAGGCAGCAGGGGCACTGGTGGATGACATAGCAAGGAGTTGGTGGTAGACAGCACAGGCACTGGTGGATGACATAGCAAGGAGTTGGTGGCAGGCAGCAGGGGCACTGGTGGATGATGTAGCAAGGAGTTGGTGGTGACACAGCACAGGCACTGGTGGATGATGTAGCAAGGAGTTGGTGGCAGCAGCACAGGCACTGGTGGATGATGTAGCAAGGAGTGACCTTGGTAGACAGCACAGGCACTGGTGATGACATAGCAGGTGTTGGTGGCAGGCAGCACAGGCACTGGTGGATGACATAGCAAGGAGTTGGTGGTAGACAGCAGGGGCACTGGTGGATGACATAGCAAGGAGTTGGTGGCAGGCAGCACAGGCACTGGCGGATGACATAGCAAGGAGCTGGTGGCAGGTAGCAGAGGCACTGGCGGATGACATAGCAAGCTTCACTTCTGGGCTGACAACATCTGAGGTGCCTGTGATCTCTCTTCACTCCCAGTTCGCCTCAATGCCATGCCCAGTCCATCCCACCCCATTGTGTCCACTCCACCTTCTCATTGGCTCTTGAAGTGACCTGACCTTAATATTAAGCTTCTGCTGGTGTCCCGGCCAGTTATTCTGTGACCCCACGTGCCACTGTGAAGGTGAAGGGTTCATGGCAGAGGCGTGTTTCTGTCAGACAGTGCTGTCTCAGCGCCTTTAAGTCAGCCCTTCACATGCATGTTGAAAACATGCATCAGGAGCCTGATGATCTAATACTTGACATAGCAGCATGATTGTTTCACTGTGTGTAATAGCTCTGTTATAGTTCTGAATTCAGTGAATCAATACATTCACATGTCCACCCCTGCTTGTAGACGCACCTGGCATCAAACGGTTTGATGTTGACAAAATGGATCTTGATGTTTGTTGCAGCTTGTGCAAGAGATATCATTTATTGTGTCTTGTATCAGTGTAGGTATTTCTTTGCAGCTTGTACAGCAGACATCATTTATCATGTCTTGTATCAGTGTAGATATTTGTTGCAGTTTATTATGCAACAGATATCATTTATCATGTCATGCGTCAGTGTGGAAACTCACATGATCAAGATCCCTGAGGAAAGGACGGTTTTCTACGATATTGATTTTATTGCTGACGGTGTTAGGCGAGGCGGTGCAGATGTACAGCCATTACAGTTTCACAGGTGATTCTACATGCAATGGGGTGTCTGCTGACATTGATTACGCTCTTTGCTTAGAAGATGACAAGGTCAAAGTTTCTTTTCCGACAAGTTGGGCACACGTACATGTGCAATGACATGCACACATGCACACACACACACACACATGCATGCACGCACACACGCACGTGTGTGTGTGTGTGTGTGTGTGTGTGTGCGTGCGCGCACGTGTGCTTGCATGCATGTGTGCATGCATACGTGTGTGCATGCATGCATGCTTGTATGCGTCCATGCATGCTTGTGCGTGAGAGAGAGAGAGAGAGAGAGAGAGAGAGAGAGAGAGAGAGAGAGAGAGTTTTGTGTAGAGAGAGAGAGAATGTGTGTGTGTGTTTGTGTATGCAAAATTTGTGTGTGTGTGTGTGTGTGTGCATGTGTGTGTGTGTGTGCATGTGTGTGTGTGTGTGTGTGCATGTGTGTGTCATTGTATGTGTGTGTGTGTGTGTGTGTGTATGTGTGTGTGTGTGTGTGTGTGTATTGTTAAAAATACTGTTTAAATAGATGAAGAACTACTCACCAAAGCTTTGAAATTTGCCGATAAACACACAGAAGTAACAGAGTCAGAAATGGAAATTATTTTCCACACCAAGAAAACCCTACTCGACAGCAGAAATGAAACTTGGATTAAAAAAAAAACGAGCAAAAAATTCTACATTTGATGTAACCATGGGATCGTATGATGGTGCCGAAAACATGTGAACTAGTTGGACTATTCATGCTATCCAACATCCAGAAACAACTTGGAAGACAGGTCGGTCTGTACAGAGATGACGGCCTCGCCGCATTAAACAATAATCCAAGAACTATTGAAAACAAGAAAAAAGAATTATGTAAAATCTTCAAAAACCACAAACTAAAAATCACAATAGAAGCAAACAAAAAGGTAGTGAACTACCTAGATATAACATTAGACCTCAATGACCACGTGTACAAACCATATAAAAAAA
>JADBJO010007406.1:32500-35000 GCA_016801955.1 Conus betulinus | reverse complement strand
GTGGATGTTGAGGACCTGCCTTCAGTGAATAGTGGGTGTTGAATACCTGCCTTCAATGAAAAGTGGGTGTTGAGGACCTGCCTTCAATCAATAGTGGTGTTGAGGACCCTTCAATCGATAGTGGGTGTTGAGGACCTTCAATCAATAGTGGGTCTTTAATCTCATAGTGGGTGTTGAGGACCTGACTTCAATCAATAGTGGGTGTTGATGCCCTTCAATCAATAGTGAGTGTTGAGTGTTGAGGACCTGCCTTCAGTGAATAGTGGGTGATGATGCCCTTCAATCAATAGTGGGTGTTGAGGACCTGCCTTCAATCAGTAAGTGAGGTGTTGATGCCCTGACTTCATTCAGTAATGGGTGTTGAGGACCTACCTTTGATTGATAGTGGTGTTGATGCCCTTCAGTCAATAGTGGGTGTTGAGGACCTGTCTTCATCAATAGTGGGTGTTTGAGGACCTGCCTTCAATCAGTGGGTGTTGAGGACCTGCCTTCAATCGATAGTGGGTGTTGAGGACCTGCCTTCAATCAATAACTAGTGGGTGTTCAGGACCTGCCTTCAGTAAGTAGTGGGTGTTGATGCCCTTCAATCCATAGTGGATGTTGAGGACCTGCCTTCAATCGATAGTGGTGTTGATGCCCTTCAATCAATAGTGGGTGTTGAGGACCTGCCCTGGCCTGCCCTGCATTCTCACTTTCAGCATCACAGGCAAATCAAAGCTGTGCACAACCGACTGACTTCCTGGGGAAAGAATTCTGCACGTCTTCATGTAGCATCGGTGACAAAGAAAAAAGCCAGTTTAGTGCACAGCAAGTCAGCCAGTGATAATGGAGAGTCTGTGTCTGTAGCAGTGGCAGCCAGGGAGAATGGAGAGTCTGTGTCTGTAGCAGTGGCAGCAAGTGAGCCAGGGAGAATGGAGAGTCTGTGTGTAGCAGTGGCAGCAAGTGAGCCAGGGAGAATGGAGAGTCTGTGTCTGTAGCAGTGGCAGCCAGGGAGAATGGAGAGTCTGTGTCTGTAGCAGTGGCAGCCAGGGAGAATGGAGAGTCTGTGTCTGTAGCAGTGGCAGCAAGTGAACCAGGGAGAATGGAGAGTCTGTGTCTGTAGCAGTGGCAGCCAGGGAGAATGGAGAGTCTGTGTCTGTAGCAGTGGCAGCCAGGGAGAATGGAGAGTCTGTGTCTGTAGCAGTGGCAGCAAGTGAGTCAGGGAGAATGGAGAGTCTGTGTCTGTAGCAGTGGCAGCCAGGGAGCATGTTTGAGGGCAAGCCGTTCACTCACACATGGGGTGTGGAGATAGGGGGTAGATAGCCATTCACTCACACATGGGGTGTAGGAGAGAGGGTAGGGGGCAAGCCATTCACTCACACATGGGGTGTAGGAGAGAGGTGAGGGGCTGTGTCACTGCAAGCTGAAACAATGAGAATATAATCGCATCTGGTTTACAGCGACGTGAGGCACATATTTTTAAAATTAAAAAAAACGCAGCAGCTGGTTGATTCAGCAGTTATTAGCATCACAATCCTGCCGCCTGGGGGTTGGGGGGGGTGGAGGTGGGGTGTTGGAGTTCTGTCAGAGGCGTTGATTTGTGGGATGATTTAGCCACCGCTAGCTCTCCAACCAGTGTTTGGTGTGCAGCACTGTTAACCCCTTCACCACCCCGGCCTGGACATTTTCCCGACAGAATGGGTGCATTCTGTAGGCATGTACGTCAGGGAATTTTGGGGATGATGATACGATGTGAACAAACCCAACCCCTGTGGTACTAAGCGAAGGGAAATAGCTGAAGGAAATACTGTGAGAGTAATTGAAAGCACTGTACAGTCTCTGTCAGGACAGTGGACCAAATATCAAGGTTGTACTCCTAGTAGCTTGTAAGATACAAAACACAGCAAGTGACTGTATAGCAGTCTGCAAGTGCATTTGGAAGTGAAGGTGTTAAATGGAAGACTGTTGCCAGGTGTTAAAAGTTCCATCCACCTAATGAATGGAAGCCTTCCCCACCCCCTCCCTCCCGGCCCCCCCTCCTCCCACACACACACATACACACAGCCACACTCATGTGTGTCCTGTGACAGCCTCAGAGCCAGCAGTCCACAAGAAGCAGTGGAGATCCAGTTCTTGTGAGAAAACCCACCAGAGGAGATCCTGCACTCCAGTGGTGTTCAGCAGCACCTGTTCTGACCCAGCATACACAGGACATCACCAGTTAAGCCCCCTGCCCAGGACAGTAACTGCTTTGTTGCAGACCAGCATGAATGAACTCCCCTTCCAGAGAAAATATGGTCACCTTGGCAACAGAACATGAAGCAGGCAGAATTAGAAGTACTTTTTATTTTTTCCTTTAATCAGCATAAAAAAAAAAAAAAAAGTTTCAAATTCAGTGTCCCTTCATGTCCAGGTCTCAAGGTGACCTCAGGTCTGATCACCTCTCAATGTCCATGCCCTTGGGTTGGTTCTGTCGGGATCAAGAAAGTGGCCAAGTTTATGGGAATTTTTGAGACATAGA
>JADBJO010007406.1:15000-27500 GCA_016801955.1 Conus betulinus | reverse complement strand
TGTCTGTGTCTGTAAAATAAGAGGTGTGTGTGTCTGTGTCTGTGTCTGTAAAATAAGAGGTGTGTGCGTCTGTGTCTGTGTCTGTAAAATAAGAGGTGTCTGTGTCTGTGTCTGTAAAATAAGAGGTGTGTGTGTGTCTGTGTTGTCAATAGATTATGTATGCTTCCTTTCAATAAAGGGCTGGATGTACTGGTAACATTCATGTAATAAACGCTTGCTTGGTTTTTACATATGACTCATTATGACTTATTCCAGTATTCATTAAGGCCAGAAGCTAACAATATTTTCTGCTTTTTATCCCCCATTTATTTTGTCTTTTGTTACATGCATTTTTTTTTCCCATGGTTATTGTTGTTGTTGGCATCATCAGCATCTTGACTGAAAAACATGCTTGAGTGTTAGATGCTGTGTGTGGTCATGGACTTCAGAGTGAACTGACAAAGTCATCGATATCAGTTCTTAGTATAACAGTTGATATAATAGACTATCTCAGTGTGTGAGGAATTGATGGAAGTTTGTTAGTTCAGTAAGATTTGTTATAAATGCATATTTTACAGCTCATCAAGCTGTACATGTTTTCCTTGTCACAAGCTGAACCATCCATTGCATGATATGTGAAGCAAGCATCAGTCAGCATCACTGGGAATCACACAGGGGGTGGGGGGGGGGGGGGGGGGGGATGGCATTAATTTTCATTGGCAAACACTTCACCTGTGTTGATGATGTAGACTGGGTCGTCTTATTATGTCTGCTCCTGCATATTTTGGATTGCAGTTGTTGCTCCAGTGGCAAGTCTTTGTCCACTGGCAGAGACACTTGATTACAAGTCAACATTTGTCCTTGAGCCGCACTCTGGTTTTCCAGTTTTGCTCCCAGTGTCGTTACACGTAGTTCAGTGATAATCTCACTGCCAGACACACTAACAAACAGACCAGGCAACAGATTCAGATGAAAACAGAATATTCTTGACGGAGATACACAGAAGCTTCAGAGGAATAATCTTCACCCATGTTTGACCAGTCGGAGGGTTTCAGCTCTCACAGAAAGCAATGACTGGACTGAATCTCCTTTGGGAGAGTAACTATTGTGTAGTCAGTGCTTGCTGAAGCTGAAGATAATAAAAAAAAAAAAAAAAGCCAAATTAGATGCCAGAATTCTGGGCTTTCCATGATGTAATCAATACTGTTTTCAACAAATAATATGCAGTGTTTACGTGAAAGAAAACTGTGTTCAAATTTAGAAAGAAAAAAAAAAATGAGCAGGACCCAACCTGACAGAAATTAGTAGGGCCCAACCTGACAGTTTTCGTCCATGTTTTTTAGGATGAAATGTGGGGCGGGGTTGCTCAGGTTATCAGACATGATTGCTTTTCTGGTCATTGTTTTAATCATTTTGAGAACTTTTTAATATTGTTGTTTAGTTGTTGTTTTCCAACCCCCCCCCCCCCCCCCCCCTGCCCCCCCTGCCCCCCTCCTTGTAATCGCAGAGTAATCTTAAAACACCTTAGCTTAAAGATTTATTCATTGCTGAAGCTTTGTTCTCTGGGTCTCAGTTCATAGATTTTCTCCCACCCTCTTTGTTTCCCTTTGTCCTCCCTTTGCTTGCTTTGCAGCCAGGTGAGCTTGGTTGGGCCAGCGGTTAATGTTTTGTTTTCTTGGTCTCAGGGTTCTAGGTTCACTTCTTTTATAAGACGCTCAGGTTAGAAGTGATTTTTTTTTCACTGAAGAGTTATTAATTCATTTCTGGAGATTCCACAACCCCTTTCCCACTAAGTTTTTAAAGCCTTGTGTATGAAAGAAAAGAACAACAACAACAAAAATTGCTTGTGCATAAAATCACATTCAATGTGTCATACAGGAATAGAGCATCATGTGCGAGTAGAATGGATGCTGCTCACAGAGTAGAATGGATGCCGCTCACAGATGAAGAAATGCATTATGAGAACTGTTGTCATGTTTTGACGTCCCTGAAGACAGAATGTAGCACTGTTGTCATGTTTTGACGTCCCTGAAGACAGAATGTAGCACTGTTGTCATGTTTTGACGTCCCTGAAGACAGAATGTAGCACTGTTGTCATGTTTTTGACATCCCTGAAGACAGAATGTAGCACTGTTGTCATGTTTTGACATCCCTGAAGACAGAATGTAGCACTGTTGTCATGTTTTGACATCCCTGAAGACAGAATCAATGTAGCACTGTAATGTCATGTTTTGACATCCCTGAAGACAGAATGTAGTACTGTCATGTTTTGACATCCCTGAAGACAGAATATAGCACTGTCGTTAAGTTTTGACATCCTGAAGACAGAATGTAGCACTGTGGTCACGTTTTGACATCCCTGAAGACAGAATACAGCACTGTCATTATGTGTCGACATCCCATAAGACAGAATGTTGGTTCCTTGATGGCAGGGTTGAAACAAGGTCACATACACAACAGTCACCAGCACTGAACCTGGGAGAGCTAGAGACATGGTCACATGCACAACAGTCACCAGCACTGAACCTGGGAGAACTAGAGACATGGTCACATACACAACAGTCACCAGCACTGAACCTGGGAGAGTTTTGAAGTGAAGAAAGAGAAGCAGCAGTGTAACCCCTAAACATGGAGCTGATGGAAGTTAACCTTAAACATGCTATGGGAGATGATGGAAGTTAACCCTAAACATGCTATGGGAGTTGATGCAGTGAAAAGTTAACCCTAAAGGGGTACAGAACCTAAGCAGAACAGAATTGGGCAAGTTTTTAGGAGCTGTTTGAATTTTCTTTTTTGTGGTGTAGTGTGTTGGTGCAGAGTTATTCCGAGATTGATTTTATTAACAGAATTTCTATCAAGTGTGAAACATATCCGAGATATGGAGGGAAGCAGTATGACCACAAAATACAAAACATCTGAAAACAGGACTCCGGCATATTCGTGCATGTGTCCCATGTACCAGAAGTTGGGTGTAAAAGTCGCAGCTCAAATTCACCTTCCCAGTTAGTCATGAATGAGTAATGAGTAAAGGGAGTGTACTCCAAAATTATAGCCTTCTATGATGATGCAATGTTGTGCAAGAGTGAAATTCAGATGATTTGGTGATTTTTGCGCCGCCCCCCCCCCCCCCATGAATGACAAAAACATTAAGGATAGAGATGTAGTGGTGTACAAATAATCTTGTAAGCAGTGTGATGATCTTGTGAATAAGGGAATAAGGCATGTGTGTATTTTTACATTTGCTCCCCCCTCTCTCCCCCCCCCCCCCCCCCCCCCCC
Source organism: Conus betulinus (assembly GCA_016801955.1). Taxonomy (NCBI): domain Eukaryota; kingdom Metazoa; phylum Mollusca; class Gastropoda; order Neogastropoda; family Conidae; genus Conus; species Conus betulinus. Next base: position 24,243 of record JADBJO010007406.1, on the reverse strand, counting down.
CCCCCCCACATCGCCCATCCCCACTCTTATCCTGTACACCCCCGCCTATGTTTTGTTTGATGAATTTCTTGGGGATGGTTCAAATGTGGTGTGTGGAGAGTAAGAGGACTTTCCTTTCAGCTTTAATTAAGGGAGTTAACTCTTAATTCTTTTGTCGTGTTGGCGAGATTCATATACTGAAAGTAATTGAAAGTGTGGGATATGCTTTTGCGCACATGATTATGCATTATCAGGCATGGAAAACTGTATATAGGGAAGGTGATAGAGAGAGAGAGGGGTGTGTGTGTGTATGCAATAAGCTTGTCACATGTTTACTTGCTTGCTAAATATAATTGAACAACATTATCTTGTTTTTTTATGTTGAATGTCAGGATTAAGAGGACTGTTGTTTCTCCCATTGTTGTTTTTATTTATTGCCTTGCGCTGTTTATACATTTTGATTCCATCATTTGCATGCATGCTGTATCAGAGCAGGTTTCTATGGCTGCTTCTTCAGGTGTTTACATTCCTCTGGGTGGAGAGAGAAAGGGTTTTCTGAATTTCACTGTAAACTGTGCTTTGATTTTTGATGCATTGTATCATTATATTTCCTTGGAGCTTTTCTTGGGTAATGTATAGAGCTTTTCCTTGTTTTCATGGGTTTGGTTTTTATGCATGTGTGAGTTTTATGGTTTTGAAGTGAGACGACTGAAATTGTCCCTGTTGGTGCTCTGATACACAATGAACAAGCTTATCCTGTTCACTGTGGATGGGGCATTTAAAACAAAACAAAACTTTTTGATATCAAAGCAATAAAGAGCTAAAAACTTCATGGATTACTTACATTTGTATTACCTGTCAAACTTTTGATTTTAACCCTTTCAGAGCTGGAACTGCAAAGCACACAGCTGAGTTTTGTTTTGCACAGAAGGGTCATCATAACCAGATCCCTTTTTCCATTGAAACATGGCAGCACAGCTACTGGTAAGTTTTGCTGAGTAGCAACCCTTCATCTCTGAGCAAGTTTTGCCCTGGAGGATCTCCAGTCTTTTCGTTATACCACACACACACACACACATGCACCCCCACGCACACACACACACACACACACACACACACACACACACACACACACACATGGCATGCACACACACACACACACACACACACACACACACACACACACACACACACACACACACACACTTTATCATCACACACACACACACACACACACACACACACACACACACACACACACACACACACACACACACTCACAGTTTATATGATAAAATATCTTGAAGAGATATGACTGGTGGGAAATCAGCAACAATACTGACAGAATTTGGTGCTGGTAAAAACCTTTAAAACAGAAGCTTGATGATGAAAGACTGTATAGACCATGACACCTTGGGGAGGGGAGAGGCGTAATGAGTGCACACACTAAGACATGATCCAGTGTTGTAATGGCAAGGCTGCAAGCTGCATCTACAAGATGTGCGCTTGTCATCAAAGGTCCCATCCTCTGTAATAGAAATCTTCCCATCTGTTTCCCCACTCACAGCAAGATGACTTTATACATGAGATTGAGCTTGAGGCTGTTGATGAATTGTGGCGCCTTCCTTTCTCTGGCATTTGTTTCATTGATTGGGTGAAAAAAAATTTTCTGTGGAGGAAATGGTCATTCATTTTTAATTTTCATTAAATAGAGATCTAAATAGGAACTATACATGTGGGATTGTTTTGATCAAATTTAATTTTTGAACGTATCATGAATAAATTTGATTTTTCAATGCATGGGGGTAATATCTGACTGTTAGAAAATATGTGTGTGTCAAGGAGAAACTACGTATTTGTGGGGCCTGATCAGAAACTGTATGTGAAAAGTCTGTTGTAACTGTAAGTGTTGGTTAATTTCTGTGCTTTGAGGTGAATGTTGGGCCCGTTACACAAATGCAGGCACAGAAGACAGCATTTTGTATTTTGAACTTGGGAAAAAAAAAAAAAAAACACCTACCACATAGTACACATGTTACATGCTGGTGTGGGTCATTCAGTAAAACTGATATCTCCCTCTTGTCTACAAACTGTATTAGAAGATTTTCCCTTCTCTCTCTGTCTCTGTCTCTGTGCTATTACCATTTTATTCTTATTTTCCATTCTCTCTCTGTCGCTATTGCCATTTTATTCTAATTATTCTCTCTCTCTCTCTCTCTCTCTCTCTCTCTCTGTCTGTCTGTCTTTCTCTCTCTCTCTCTCTGTCTATCTGTCTCTCTCTGTCTGTGCTAATGCCGTTTTATTCTTTTATTGTTATTTCCTTTCTCTCTCTGCCTGTGCTAATGCCGTTTTATTCCTATTTTCCGTTCTCTCTCTCTATGCTATTGTCATTTTGTTCTTATTTTCCTTTGTTGTTGTCCCTAGATGTTTTAGCTTTGTGGTCCATATGTTTTTCTTCAATCTGGAAAAGTATACATGGTTTTCTTTTATTCCAGCTGACAATTCCAGCATTTCTCAAAGAATCTGGCGAGTGGCTAGGGGTATTGCGAAAGGTTGGATTAGAACTCAACGTGATTCTGTTCACAGATTGATGAATGGAAAGAAATCAACAACGTTCCGATATGTCAATCCATGTTTTTGGAAAACACCACGCGGTAGTGATAATGTAAATACTGTTCAAAAATGTTTCCATAGTGCAGCGCTTATTTGCACCTATGATATTTATGGCCATTGTGTATCTGTCATGGCATCATCATGTTTTTTTGTGCATTGTTTTTTTCTTTATTGCTTATTTTTAATCTGAGGGTGGAAATCAACTTTATAATGGTGTCTGCTCACAGCCTGGACTAAATTTGATCATTGGCTGGAGATATTTTTATTTGATCCTTTTTTTTTTCATGACGAGATTTCTTATCCTTTTGATTTTTGTGATGAGAGTTTCTTTTTTCCTTTTTTTCCATAACGAGATTTCCTTTCTTTTCATTTTTCTCATGACGAGATGTTCATTTCTATGTGGCCACAGGAGGGTAACAATGTTGACATCTCTTCCTAGATGTTCATTTCTATGTGGCCACAGGACGAGATGTTCATTTCTTTCTATGTGGCCACAGGACGAGATGTTCATTTCTATGTGGCAACAGACGAGATGTTCATTTCTATGTGGCCACAGGATGTGATGTTCATTTCTGTGTGGCAGAGGAGGTATGTTCATGATGAACAGGACTCTTCCTACCAGTGGCAGAGGATGACATTTCTATGTGGCCACAGGACGAGATGTTCATTTCTATGTGGCAACAGGATGGGATGGGGGGGGGGTGGGGCAAGGGGAGGGGGGGGGGGGATGGGCAGGGGGGGGGGGGGGGGGGGGGTGGGGGGGGGGGGGGGGGGGGGGGGGGGGGGGGGGGGGGGGGGGTCAATGACTGAACATAGTTGGTGGACATGAGAAGTTTCACATTTTGACAGGAATTCAATGTCTCCAAGGTCTCCAGAGCATAAACCTGAAGAGCAAATTTAGCAGGCTCTGTATGATTGAGGCTGTCAAGTCTTCAAGTTGAAAATCAATTCCAGTATTTTAATCCTGTTGGATTTATCAAGGCTTCTGCCAGCAACATACAATCTTGTTAGGTGGAAAACTCTTGCAGGCTCAAAATGCTTCCAAGTCTGAGAAAAGAAGACCTAGCAAGAAGCATTGACAAGATAGCACACATCAAGCATTGACAAGATAGCACACATCAAGCATTGACAAGATAGCACACATCAAGCATTGCTGTAAGTTAGGGTGGCTTTAGCATAGCGTTAAACTCACAATAGTTTGCAAGTCTGGGCAGACGGCTTCAGTGTCAGGGGACATCACTCCCCAGCTCTTTTGAGGCCATGGCCCATGGAGTCTGCCTGGGGAATCCGGTGAGGGGGTCTGGGCTCCCTGTCGTGTTTCAGGCATTTTACACCAGCTCAGGTCTCATGTCCGGTTGGAAAAGATTTGTTGTTCGATCACTACCACTAGAAGACAACAGGTACCATGGCTCTGTTGAGGCAGTAGAAGACAACAGTTACCATGGTTCTGTTGAGGCAGTAGAAGACATCAGTTACCATGGTTCTGTTGAGGCAGTAGAAGACACAACACAGTTACCATGGTTCTGTTGAGGCAGTAGAAGTAGAAGACAACAGTTACCATGGTTCTGTTGAGGCAGTAGAAGACAACAGGTACCATGGTTCTGTTGAGGCAGTAGAAGACAACAGTTACCATGGTTCTGTTGAGGCAGTAGAAGACAACAGTTACCATAGTTACCATGTTTCTGTTGAGGAAGAAATGGATCTTAAACAGAGAGGACTTTAATCATAAGCTACATTGTTACAACTTTGTTTTTGTTTTTCATCTGCATTTTTTGTGTACAAACATTGATATTTAAGTCATGTGATGTGATTTGCCAAGTTCTATAAACTTCTTCATGATTGGTAGGAACAACAGTTGGGATTCATGCGTTGACTGACCTGACAGAGCCTCGTATTGTTGGCTGGGGTGTCATAAGACTGGAACGTAACAGCTGTACCAAAGCCAGAACTAGAGCCGTAATCTTGGTGCGTCTGGAGTCGCGTTTTTTGCTGCTGTGTGTCGGTGTGATTCTCTGCGGCATGATGAGCTCAAAGAACTTTGTTTGAAATCTGTATCTGAAGATTTGTAAATTATGATGCTAATCATATGATAATGAACTGTAACCGAAGTGTGTCAAATTATAATATTGATTAATCTTATCATACTGGGATTTACAATCTCCATTTGAAGATGATGATCAGCCGTATTCGATAATCTGAATTTCTACAAATTCAGGAAGCTTAATCCTTTGCTGCTTCTGGGGTGTTTGATATACAACAACCACCCCTAACCAGACAAACAACCACCCCAACCAGACAAAGCAACTACCCCCGAACCAGACCGATTCAGACTCAACATAAAACAATCACCCCAAACCAGACAAAAAACAACTACCCCTAACCAGACCAGACAAAACACTACCCCTACCCAGACAAAACAACTACCCCTAACCAGACAAAACAAAACAACTACCCCTACCCAGACAAACAACTACCCCTAACCAAACAAATCAACTACAACTAACTACCCTAACCAGACAAAACAAAACAACTACCCCTAACCAGACAAAACAAACAATTACCCCCAACCCCAACCAGACAAAACAACTACCCCTAACCAGACAAAACAACTACCCCTAACCAGACAAAACAAAACAACTACCCCTAACCAGACAAAAAAACTACTACCCCTAACCAGACAAAACAACTACCCCTAACCAGACAAAACAAAAACAACCCCCTAACCAGACAAAACAAAACAACTACCCCTGACCAGACAAAACAAACAACTACCCCTGACCAGACAAAACAACTACCCCTAACCAGACAAAACAAAACAACTGCCCCTAACCAGACAAAACAACTACCCCTAATCAGACAAAAAAACTACCCCCTAACCAGACAAAACAAAACAACTACCCCTAACCAGACAAACAACTACCCCTAACCAGACAAAACAAAACAACTACCCCTAACCAGACAAAACAAAACAACAACTGCCCCTAACCAGACAAAACAAAACACCCCCCTACCAGACAAAACAACTACCCCTAACCAGACAAAACAGAACAACTACCCCTAACCAGACAAAACAACTACCCCTAACCAGACCAATTCAGACTCAACATGTAACAACCTCCCAAACCAGAGCGATTCAGACTTGACAAGTTAAGCTGACCATGAATTAGAAAGTCAGCAATCTGAAGGAAGGGAAGAACAGAATTAAAACACATGTTCAGATAGGACATTGACTTGCCTTACACGTTGTAAGAGGAGAATAACGCTGAATGGTTAATAAAAGAAAAAGAGAAAGACATTCTCTGATTACTTGCAAGTAAAAGAGCAGTTGGTGCACCCTTCTCCAAGTCTGATAAAGTGGCTGAAGACGCGTTGTGTCCCCAGTGTGAAATTACACACTGGCAATGGCAAGTGGCATTTTCTGGATGAGACTGGAAGCAAGTTACATTCAGACTCAAGGGCAAACCATAGGGAAGAGAGCAGAGGGCCTCTGCCAACTTGGCTGTGGAGTGAGGTATTCTGTAGGAGCAAAGGTAAGTTGAGCTGATAGTACAGCTGTAGTAAAAGTGAAAAAAAAAATATGTATAGGAAAAGACGACACTTTCTGCTCATAAACATACGCTCTCTACGCTCACTAACATGGACATGCTTTGAACCATTTTGAACGAAACATTACACCATTTCAGTGAGCATTTTTGTGCCATCAGATTAAAAGAGATAAAAAAAAAAAACAAAAAAAACTAAGAAATCCTTTCTCAGAGCCCTTCTTGTACACTGTAAAAAAAAAAAAAAAAAAAAAAGACCAACAAAACAACCTATGTCTCATAACAAGTAGTGGTCATTATGATTGTTTGAATTCCATGGTTGAAGGGGAAGAAAATGCGGAAGCAGAGAGGTTTGTATGGAGATGTCACTTTTGAACTGCTGTTATTGACAACGATCTTTGAATTAAAGGTGTCTTGGAACAAAATCTTTGCTTGTTTGTTTTTTTTTTGCAGTGCAGTTGATTATGAGAGAGACAGAGAGAGAGAGAAAGCGAAAATGTTGTGATGGCGATCTGTTTTGATGTGTGTTGTTTTCTATTTGTGGTATTTGATGATTAAAGTTCACACACACACACACACACACACACGCACACTGTGCATGTTTGTCTGGAGTGGGGTGGGGGGAGCCTTACGGAAATAAATCACCCCTGGTTTCATAAGAGTGAAGCAACTGACACAGACGACGTGTGAAAAAAATGAATGAGGCGCCCCTACATGGATGGTTAAACCAGCAGCAAAGCCCTCCATATGCATGCACATGTGTTGAAGGTGAGAGATATCATTCACGTAAAGCACTGCTGTGACAAGGAGAAAATCCACTCCTCTCCAGCCCCCCCCCCCCCCCCATTCCTCCCCTCCCCCGCCCTCTCACCGTCCCCCACTTGGGCAGTCAGGGCCTAGCTCCTAAGGACATGGGTGACTCCTGTGTCTGTGTGCACCACCATGCGCGTGAAAGGACAGTTGACAGCAAAAGACCAGGGGGTCTTGTTTGGCTGCACAACACTGGCAGCACTCGACTGCTGAACAATGCACACAGATATTGTCACACAACGGTCCGCATGCACACAGATATTGTCACACAACGGTCCGCATGCACACAGATATTGTCACACAACGGTCCGCATGCACACAGATATTGTCACACAACGGTCCACATGCACACAGATATTGTCGCACAACGGGTCCGCATGCACACAGATATTGTCGCACAACGGTCTGCATGCACACAGATATTGTCACACAACGGTCCACATGCACACAGATATTCACACAATGGTCCACATGCACACAGATATTGTCACGCAACAGTCCACATGCACAGATATTGTCACACAACGGTCCATATGCACACAGATATTGTCACACAACGGTCCATATGCACAGATATTGTCACGCAACAGTCCACATGCACACAGATATTGTCACACAACGGTCCACATGCACACAGATATTGTCACACAACGGTCCACATGCACACAGATATTGTCACACAACGGTCCACATGCACACAGACATTGTCACACAACGGTCCACATGCACACACTCACATACACACAGAGACAATCATGCGTCCTGCATGCAACAACAGATCTGACTCCTTTCTTTCATATAACAACAAACTGCAATTTTGAGTTTTTACTCCCCTGGTATAAAAGAAAATGTTTCAATTTTCTTCTTTCAATTTGCACCTGACTTCTTTTGGCGCAAGGTTTTTTTAATAATATTTCCTCTTTTTTTTTTCCCCCCTCCCAATGTATTGTTCAACAAGACGTCCCTTTCATACAAATTGTTAACACTGTTCCCACGCAAAATATATCATTCACCCATTCGCTCATTTCACAAACTTCTTTAAAAAAAAAAAAAAAAAGGGGTCTAAAATTATGTAGTCATTCTTGCCCTGCGCTTGAATTCTTGGATCCTGCTCTCATGTGCTGTGTCGGGGTCGCCAGTACCAGCGTTGTCATGGGGACTGTGGATCCTGCTCTCATGGTGTTGTGTCGTGGATCCTGCTCTCATGGTGTTGTGTCGGGGTCGCCAGTACCAGCGTTGTCATGGGGACTGTGGATCCTGCTCTCATGGTGTTGTGTCGGGGTCGCCAGTACCAGCGTTGTCATGGGGACTGTGGATCCTGCTCTCATGGTGTTGTGTCGTGGATCCTGCTCTCATGGTGTTGTGTCGGGGTCGCCAGTACCAGCGTTGTCATGGGGACTGTGGATCCTGCTCTCATGGTGTTGTGTCGGGGTCGCCAGTACCAGCGTTGTCATGGGGGACTGTGGATCCTGCTCTCATGGTGTTGTGTCGGGGTCGCCAGTACCACCGTTGTCATGGGGACTGTGGATCCTGCTCTCATGGTGTTGTGTCGGGGTCGCCAGTACCAGCGTTGTCATGGGGACTGTGGATCCTGCTGTCATGGTGTTGTGTCGTGGATCCTGCTCTCATGGTGTTGTGTCGGGGTCGCCAGTACCAGCGTTGTCATGGGGACTGTGGATCCTGCTCTCATGGTGTTGTGTCGGGGTCGCCAGTACCAGCGTTGTCATGGGGACTGTGGATCCTGCTCTCATGGTGTTGTGTCGGGGTCGCCAGTACCAGCGTTGTCATGGGGACTGTGGATCCTGCTCTCATGGTGTTGTGTCGGGGTCGCCAGTACCACCGTTGTCATGGGGACTGTGGATCCTGCTCTCATGGTGTTGTGTCGGGGTCGCCAGTACCAGCGTTGTCATGGGGGACTGTGTGGATCCTGCTCTCATGGTGTTGTGTCGGGTCGCCAGTACCAGCGTTGTCATGGGGACTGTGGATCCTGCTCTCATGGTGTGTGTGTCGGGGTCGCCAGTACCAGCGTTGTCATGGGGACTGTGGATCCTGCTCTCATGGTGTTGTGTCGGGGTCGCCAGCCAGTACCAGCGTTGTCATGGGGACTGTGGATCCTGCTGTCATGGTGTTGTGTCGGGGTCGCCAGTACCAGCGTTGTCATGGGGACTGTGGATCCTGCTCTCATGGTGTTGTGTCGGGGTCGCCAGTACCAGCGTTGTCATGGGGACTGTGGATCCTGCTGTCATGGTGTTGTGTCGGGGTCGCCTGTGCCACCGTTGTCATGGGGACTGTGGATCCT
>JADBJO010007406.1:5000-7500 GCA_016801955.1 Conus betulinus | reverse complement strand
ACATCTTACCTGTCTATTAATCTTTAACGTGCTGCAGAGTTCAACAGTCGCACTTACGTTTACTGTAGTATAAAATTAATCGGTCACTCGTATCCTTGCTATTCTATTGCTGTCATTTGATATTAATAATTCTTTGTCTAAACACCTCTCTCTCTCTCTCTCTCTCTCTCTCTCTCTCTTCTCTCTCTCTCTCTCTCTCGCGCGCGCGCGCGCGCGCGCTTATCCAGTTCGCAGTGTTTTTCTCTTGGACCCACAACACCCTTTCCAAGATCAAGCCCGCATGCGTCAGGTCGAGGCAAACCTGCTGAAAAAAAACAAACCCCAAACAACAAGAAGAAGAACATATAAAGGGAACAGAGAGGTGGTGTGGGGGTGTGAGGGAGGGAGGGAGGGAAAGATAAGCATGAACACCGCCGGGACAGTAAAAATGTAGAACTCCGCGGCAGACACAGCTTGTCTTGTAAGCCTTTAAGCTGTGCAGAGCACACACACACACACACACACACACACACACACCACACACGCACGAACACACCACACACACACACACACACACACACACACACACACACAACACCCCAGTCGCGGTCCCGCCAGAGTTTGGTTGTTGCCCTCATTGTCTTCTTAACGCCCTCAGTGTATTCTGAAGGCATTGCATGCAACTGTGATTAAGGATTGCTACTCTTGGGGTCACCTTGTCACACTGTCAGCGGGCCCACAACACACACACACACACACACACACGTGTTTGATGATGCTGGTCAGCGCATTCAGTGCAGTGGTCAAACATATGGAACTCTTGTCCATGAGTCCCCCCTTCCCAGCTCTGTATCACTTATCTATCTCTTCAGCTGAAACTTCGGCGTATGATAAGCTCATTCATGTCTCTGTCTGTCTGTCGGTTGTCTGTCTGTCTGTTTGTCTTTTTTCACTTACTTTCTGGTTCAGCTTAAACCTCGGCGCATTGTGACCTCATTCATGCTTAGGATATTTGGTGCAGCGTGTATGGGCTAGACCGCACGCAGCGGGCGTTTCCTTGATGAAACTGAAAGTCTGTGTGTGTCTTCGTTTGCCTGTCGGTATGAATGCCACCTCCTACAGCCTTTAACCCCCCCCCCCCCCCCCCCCCCCCCCCACACACACACACACACACACAGCTATCCCTTCCTTTTTCTCCCCCTCCCTCCCCTCCTCCGCCTCACTAAAAGTGATAGCTCAGTATCCGCCCCTTTCCTGAATCTTTGTCTGTCTCTCTTTGTCTGTCTGTCTGTCTCTCTTTGTCTGTCTGTCTGTCTCTCTTTGCCAGTCTATCTGTCTTTCTCTTTCTCTGTTCTGTCAGTCTGTCTGTCTGTGCCTGCCTGCCTGTCTGTCTCTCTGTCTGTCTAGTCTTTTCTTTGTATGTTCAGTGTGTCTGTTTCTGTCTGTCTTTGTCTGTCTGCCTGCCTGCCTGCCTGTCTGTCTGTCTGTCTGTCTGTCTGTCTCTCTCTCTCTCTCACTCTCTCTCTCTCTCTCTCTCTCTCTCCTGTGCGCCTCCATAATTAATTCACGTCGTCTAGGTTCAGAGTTAACACAGGGCGTCGGTCGGGGAGGTGTTTGCTGTGTATACAGACAGTGGTGGCTGTTTTCTGTGTGTGGTGTAAGTGTGTGGTGGCGGGTTGTAAGGTGACGCCACTCCAATGAACTGGGGCCACAGTATGTGTCGGGGGGGGGGGGGGGGGGGGGGGGGAGGGGGGGGGGTAAAGGATTCCCCACGCATGCCTCACACATTGCCTGCAGATAGGACCTGCGTTCAGCCGGCCCTGACACTTTTACTCCCTTTGCCTACTTCAGCCTACTGTTCACTGCATGCGCTACATTTCGCATCTTGGCCAACATGCCACAAACCCCAGCATGGTCGGTCTTTGCTTTTCTTTGACTTGGCTTTCTTCGCTTCGTTCATTATTGCATAGCATTTGTGAATTCAGCCCCCTTCACACGGGGCTATGGCCTTTATGGAATAAAACTCCCTTGCAACTGGGGCGCTGACTCTGCCTATTCCGTCTCCTCTCAGACAAAGCCTTTATTGAACGAAACTCCCCTTCAAATGGGCTATGGCCTTTATTGAATGAAACTCCCCTTCACATGGGGCTATCGCCTTATGAATAAAACTCTTCTTCTGATGGGGCGGCTATGGCCTTTATTGAATAAGACTCCCTTGCAAATGGGGCAACGGCCTTTATTGAATAAAACTCCCCTTCAATGGGGCTACGGCCTTTATTGAATAAAAACTCCCCTTCAAATGGGGCTACGGCCTTTATTGATATAAACTCCCCTTCAATGGGGCTATAGCCTTTATTAAATAAAAACTCCCCTTCAAATGGGACTATGACCTTTATTGAATAAAAACTCCGTTCGCCCTACACTTCCCTACACCTTCCCTGCACTGTTCTACCCTGTTCCTACTTCACCCTTTGTTTTTCTTTGTATTTTCCGGCTGCAAAGCAGCACACACAGTGTACAC
>JADBJO010007406.1:0-2500 GCA_016801955.1 Conus betulinus | reverse complement strand
AGAGAGAGACTCACAGACAGACAGAGGAGAGAGAGAGAGAGAGAGAGAGAGGAGAGAGCCGAGAGGAGAGAGAGAGAGAGAGGGAGAGAGAGGGGAGGACACACACAACACACACACAACACACACACACACACACACACACACATACACACACACTCACACCACCCACCCACCCACCACCCAAACACACACACCACACACACACACACACACAACTGAACACAAACGCGCGGCGCGCGCGCACACGCACACACACACACACACACAAACACACACACACACACACACCCCACACACACACACCACACACACACACACAATTACAGAGAACTTTGATTGCTTTTCCGGCGTTCGACAAGGATGTGTCCCCCCCCCCCCCACCCCCCCCCCCCCCACCCCCCCCCCCCCCCCCCCCCCCCTCTCATTATTCTCACTTTATCTGTCTGAACTTCAGTTAGAACTTGCCACATGTGGGGCTCGTGGCATAGACATGTTTGCTGATCCTATTGGTATTCTGCTTCTCATGTACGCTGATGACATTGCCATTGTGTCTGATTCTGTAACTGATATTCAGAAAAAAAAAAAAAAAAAAAAAACTGTCTCGAACAATACTGTAACAAATGGGGTCTTACTGTCAATAAGGATACAACGAAAGTAATTGGTTTTAGAAACGGGGGTTTCATCAGAAACTATGAACAGTGTTTTTTTTTGTTTTTTTTTTTTTTTTCGGAAATCAGTTTAAGGTGGAGTCTTGCTACACTTATTTTTGAGGGTAATCTTTTCCGCTATTCTAAACTGGACCAAATGTGTGAATAATTTGTCAGGCAAAGCACTACGACCTGCAGCGGGTATCAAAATAATTATTGTTCTTCAGACTGAAGGACCTGCGGGCAGATGCTGTATTTACATTTTTTAAATACAAAAAATCAAACTGATCCTTCTGTACGGATCTGAAATTGGGGGATTCAAAAAATACGAAACCATCGAAAAAAGTACAGATAAAGGTATGCAAAATGTTGTTAGGAGTGGGCAGAGACGTAAAGAATAATATGGCACTGGGTGAATGTGGTAGGTTCCCAGTCTATATAGATGCCTATATACGTGTTGTCAAATACTGGTGTCGCTTACTATCCTTTGCCCAACGATCGTTATCCAAAACAGTGTTACAATATGCTGTATTCACATGATAAGTCAGGGAGGTTCAAACTGGGTCAGTCATGTTCGAAAACTGCTATGCAGTCATGGTTTTGGCTATGTGTGGGAACTGCAGTCAGTGGGATACACACCAGAATCTTTCTCAGTCTTTACATGCAGATTGAAAGACATGTTCGTCAAGAGCGGCACGACTCTATGTCTTCTTACCCAGAATACTGTAATTATCATCCGGAGTTACTGAAAGCTGATTGCATTGGGGACCTCACAAGCTTATGAACACAGGCGAGCTTTATGTCTTCTGATATGTAACAGACTGATGCCTTAAATGGAATCTCCCTGTTTGCAGACGTAGTATAGACCCTATATGCAACCAATGTGATACAAACAGTGTAGAAGATGGTGTCATTTTTTAAGTTTTTATTCATTTGCTGTAAGTATAAAAACAGCTCGGAAGAAGTAGGCTACATCCCCACAGTTCTATATATCAGCTACCCATCAGTTTTCAAACTTAACTTACTCTGTTCAAAGTTGAAAAGTCCATTAGCCTTCAGAACTGCTCAGTATATTTGCACTAGCCTTTAAAACAAGGCGGCGAGCTACACTTTCCTCACTTAAAAAAGACATTATACATTTATTCTCCTTGTGCATTGCATGTCATCACACGTCCTTTTGAACTTCTTTTGAATTTTCTTTCTTTTGATCTCAACTCGTGTGAATGTCCTGACATTTTTCTTGTTTTATGATGGGTCAAACGGCCAGTAAAGACTAATGAAATATTATATTATTATTATTAAAATATCATCATTATTATTATTACACACACACACACACACACACACAAACACAACACACACACACACACACACACACAGAGTGACATCATACAGACAGCACAGACCAGACAACACACATATACACACACAGACAACCACACACACACACACACACAACACACACACAGCAGCCACACATACATGCACACACAAGCGCGCCGAGCGCGCGCGCGCGCGCGCACACACACGCACACACACACACACACACTCCGCGAGCATGTTCTTTCCGTTTTTGCGTGTTTTTTTTTTTTTTTTACACATACCCAACAAGTTCAAGGACAGACCACTCGTCACCTCATCTATTTAAAAAAAAAAAAAAAAAAAGGCGTCGGCTGCTCGCCTTTGGAAAGATATGTATGTAGTCAGCTGCTAGTTAGTTGTCCGTCTGCAAAATGTAACCCGTAAATTCAACAGTGAGTGTAGTAATGTGTCCCCGCGCAACCCGCAGCGCCAACAACTGCTTCGATTCATTCAGATTGTGCATGCACGAGCGTTCGAGCGCGGGTCGCTAA
>JADBJO010007405.1:87500-113562 GCA_016801955.1 Conus betulinus | reverse complement strand
AGGAGAAAACAAAATCACATTCTTGTTTTCTGCTTACTTTTACGTCTTTCTGCTTCTCTTAGAATTAGATCCAGAATGGCATGCTTAGAGCCGGGGAGAGGAATCTGGGGGCCAGCGGAATCATAGCGGAAGTTGGTCCAAGGAAGTGGAGGAAGGCAGAGAGTGAGCGGTGTAAGGCGATTGGAGGTAAGGAAACGGGGGCATTTTAATGAACATTGCGAAAGAAGCAAAGCTTGCTGGAATGAGAGAGAATGAAACAGGTGACTTGACCAAATACACCCATTAATTCATACCAAGATTTTATTTAAAACTGTGCGGAGAGGATCACAGCCACACACTAGAAGAAGAAAGAAAAGTCAGACACTGATACATTAGGGAAAAGGACTCTAAAGCTGATGCTGAACTTCTTTTGAACGTACACGTAACGTAGTATATGCTACGTTCAACATTGGTTGACTGAAACACATGCAGTGTTGAAACTTCCAGCCAGACTGCTTCTGTCTCGGCTTGACGTGCTCTCTCTCTCTCTCTCTCTCTCTCTCTCTCTCTCTCTCTCTCTCTCTCTCTCCTCTCTCTCCTCTCTCTCTCTCTCTCTCTCTCTCTCTCTCTCTCTCCTCTCTCTCTCTCTCTCTCTTGCTAAGATCTGATGTCCTGCCTACCTGTTAATTTCTCCAAGTTATCTGATGAAGAGGGAGTAATTGCCAATGCTATGCAAAAAGTGTAATTCTTTATTATGTCTGGAACCCGGGATGATTATTGAGGCTGTTAGCACTCACAGTGTCCACGTTGACTGATCTTCCCCTGTTTATCTATGCTGGTAAACGACGACTTTTATGGTGGCAAAGAGATGGACAGAATGAACGACTCAATAAGTTGGATCCTTACTTTCTTTTAAGTCATAGTCTTTGTACAGCTGTATCTGACGTTTTGTTTAGAATCCTCTCATCTATCACCAACCTCTAACAGAAACCCGTGAGTCATCTTGGTTCCAGCACCCTCGACACCTTATTATCTCTCAGACTTTGTCGGAGCGCAACAATGCGCCTTTTCAGCGGAGAAATGCCTCTTCCCAGACTACACACTCCCCAACATAAAGCAGAGCAAATGCCCGCTGACGTTAAAAGCAGAATTTCCAGGCAATGTTCCTGTCGATGTGCTCTGATCCCAGACTGATTGGAGGCTGGGTCTGTGCCTTTGGACGGCAGGAGAATATCACCAGCCCTTCTGTATTAACCTCCAGACTGACGCTGATGGAAATATTGTAAAGTTCAATGAAAAGACCGCTATATACTTTGCCAAATGAGATGCATGTTCTTGAGTACAGAAGGAATAAAAGTAGTTGCATGTGCATGTTTGATGATCTTGAGATACTGTAGAGAAAAAAAAAAAGTGAGTTGTTCTTTTGGGCATAGAGCGGAGTGGGTTCAAGGAGTAGAAGAATAGTGTTACTTCCACATGCACAGAAAAGATCATAGTCCGAAAGTTTGTCTAGTCTATTAGTCGTTATTGAGCTCGTTGTCCTGTTCCTTCTTCCTATTTCTCCTCTGTTTCTCTTTCTACTCATTTCCCCTCCACCACCTGCACCACCACCACCTCCTCCTCCTTCTCCTCCTCCTCCTCCTCCTCCTCTTCTGCATTCATTTGTACCAAAAACAAAAATCAGCTTCATATGCAAACGCACACACACACGCTCACACGCACGCACGCACGCAGACAAGCACGCGCGCACACACGTACGCATACACACACACACGCGCGCGCGCGCGCACATCAGTTTAATATCTGATTCATGAAAATGTGTTGAATGAATCTGAACGATATTAGCACCCAGAACAAACATACTTTTATTCAGAATACTACAACATTTATAACAGCCATACTTTACAAACACCACGCAGCTTTGATCTTCCGAGAAATGTCTTTCAACTTCCTACACAGGGGAAGTCGGCCATTCACCACCAACCTCTAACAGAGCACCACAAGTCACCGGAGATCGAATCCGTTCAAATAAACCGCCACGCCTTGCCCTTCTCCCTCAGGCTGCCTCAGAGCATTGATGAATCTTTTCACTCAGTGGCTTTCCTTTCCTACACTGCACACACCCCACAACATAAAAGCAAGGAAATCATGTCCAGCCCCTTTGATGACAGAGACTGAGACATTTGACTGCTGATGCATCACGAACCAGACTGGCCCAGTGTTTGGTTTGTACTTTTGGCCACCCATGGAGAAATGACACCCACAAAACCCTGTCCCCGGCTGACTCGATTCCAGAAATGAGATTGTGATGAAGGCAGCATGGAAGAGATAGTAGAAGAGAGTATTTCTGGTTCGTTGGGTTCTGTCTTTGTTCACAGAAAGCTCTTTGATTGCTGTCTTTTGAGTGGGGGGTCTATGAATGTTACGGAAATTAGCTGCTTCAATGGGGCTGAGGCTGTCCTGGGAAATGGATGATGAAGTCTTGTATGCGAAATAAGACGTACTGTCTGCTTAGCCGTGTTCAGTTTTGTGACTGATTTTTTTTTTTTTTTTTTTTTTTTCTCTCAGTATCTTATAGTGACAAGTGATACACCACCATCTCTTTCTTTCTTCTTTCTTTTTTCGTGTTTTTACTCCTCTTTCTCTTCATCATTCTTTTCCTCCGTTTCCTGATCTCAGTTCTGTTCAGACATTTTTCAGTATCTGTTTTGAGATTTGCAGCAGATCGAGGATATCAATTCCAAAATAAATCTGTTACCGAAATTCTCTTTCAGCCAGCCGTACGAGTCTGGTGCCTTCAGAAACGGATCTTTCTTTCTGCCAATGATTTTGATACTTTTTATAAAGAAAGTAGAAGGGTTTTATTCGTATCTTTTATTCAGTGACCACTATCTTTTTAATTAAGTGGCAATTTTGGCTTTTTCAGAGTTTTCATCTATACTCAAGTCATACAAGAAAAAAAACAAAATAGTGTATATAGATAGAAAATACAAATGCATGTAATGACAAAATGGAAATAAAGTATTGTATCTCTGTAGACATAGGGTTGAGTCCCTAGGGACTTCTGCAGTTTTGTCATCCTTTGTTTACATGACAACACATAACAGTGAAGGCAGTTACTGTGGACAAAAGAAAGATTTCCTGCTGATTTTGTTTTTGCTACTAAAATGTATATCGCTCTTTCTTCCCATCGCTGTTGCCTTTGGGCGTCATTTCTCTTAATTCATCGGCGCCAATCAAGTCATGATTGAAAATCCATAACCTATTCTGAAAAAAACGGACGTGCGGAATTCTCATGTGTGTGTGTGTGTGTGTGTGTGTGTGTGTGTGTGTGTGTGTGTGTGTGTGTGTGTGTGACAGAGAGAGAGAGAGAGAGAGAGAGAGAGAGAGAGAGAGAGAAAATTTCTCCAATGAGCGCTGTATGAAGATCCACAGAACAAAAAAAAAAAGAGCTGTGTGAGGACTAAGACGAATGCAGAGCAGTGGAATACACTAGCAGATAAGACGCAAGAAAGCCAAGGGCAGAATTCAAACCACAGTGCCATTTCTATGCAATATCAGCAATAAAATCAATGGAGACAAAATCAACAAATACACAAGGAACGGTGTGATATCCCACCTGGTCCCACTGACGTTGTGCTCTGCGGTTGCCAAGCGAAAATGGAATGATTGCCGAAGTCAGCCCTGGAGGGTACCAAGTGGGCAAAGCAAGATTGCTGAACAGCGTCAGGAACTCCAGAGCTGAGATTCTGAGATCAATCCACCCCAACCTAATGACAGGCAAATATAGATAGTTCTGGAGACCATGTGAACTGGAAAGTGAGACGCTATGTCAGTTTGATTTTTTTTCTTCTGGTCCGTTCGTTTGTAATCATACTTTGGCATGATATGTTACACTGCGTGATTTATCTCATACATTTCGTTTTCTCGACAGATATAACAATGAGCAAACGGCCACTGCCTGATGGATTTTATAGTTTCTCATGAGTAAGATGGCACTAAGTCTGGATATATCATGGAATCGTCCATGTCTGTGCAGTGTGGCCCTAGTTGTCTAGGATATGTTCGACAATGCCATCAATTGGAAAAAAAAAGGTGTGTGTGTGTGTGTGTGTGTGTGTGTGTGTGTGTGTGTGGTGTGTGTGTGTGTGTGTGTGTCCCTGCCTCTCTCTCTCATCCTTTTTTCATTTTTCTATTCTGTATTTCGAAATGCCTCGATTGTTCACATTTACTGAGCCATTCACTTTGCCTATTTCATTCCAGAATTTTTTTCCCGTGGCGCTGCAAATATGATCTTGTTCCCCCATGACACAAAGACGGTGCAGGCCAAGGTCAATAAAATTATGTCTGAAGCGTCTCTCTCTCTCTCTCTCTCTCTCTCTCTCTCTCTCTCTCTGCATGTTCACCTTAATGCATACATGTTTCATTTCTGATACGGTCAAGGAAGAGTCCTATTCATCAGCGTCCTTAACAGGCAAAGGGCAACAACTAAGCACCTCAGTTGAAAACCGATTACCTTGCAGTCAAAGCACTCTTCAGGCCTTTCAGACCCTCAGACCAACGCAAAGCAACAGTGAATCGTTTCAGCAGTCTGGACTTCACTCCTCAGCCTTCAGAGTCCGGAGTTCAAAGAAAATCGCCCAGCGACTTTGACGCAGGACTGAAAGAGTTGTAATTGCTAATCGGACTTTGAGTCCTCACCGACGAAAAGCTGGAGGCGTGCGCGCTTCTTCTGCCAGTCATGTGATGAATGCCCTTTGGCATGGCTGGACGCGTGACCGTCTTCAAAACCACTGAAAAGGGCAGAGCGTTCGATGGCCAAAACATCGATCTGTCGTCACAAGCAGGACAGCTGTCTGAGGGACTGGAGTGAGAGCTTTCAGATGTTTCAGAAAATTGTACACGGTTCTTTGGTGCAAAGTCTTAGGCTTGAAAATGTCTTGAGAGGCTTCTTGGAGGAGGCACAGGTCTATGTTGGAAGGCCAGACATTACGACCGTTTGAAGTGTTGAGCCATTCTGTTTCGGATTCAGTTGACAGCATTGTGTGTGTGTGTGTGGGGGGGGGGGGGGGGGGGGGGGGGGGGGGGGGGGGGAATATCAGTTGTTTGATTACCGATTAATCCAGATTGACAGGCAGACGAACAGACAGATACATGTATACATGCACATATACATGCATACATACATACATATATACTTATATATATATATATATATATATATATATATATATATATATATATATAACACATGTGCAGAAATATACATAGATGTTTACACACATGCATAGAAATATATATATATATATATATATATATATATATAACGTATAACATAGATGTTTACACACATGCATAGAAATATAGATATTCATAGGTCTGTATGCGTGTGTCTGTGATTTTTAAAACTTCCTTTTATCATACTATTTTTAAATAATATATATATATATATATATATATATGTATATATATATATATATATATATATATATATATATATATATACACATATATATATATATATACACACACACACATACATACATACATACATACATACATACACACACACATAGACACATACATATATACATAGATGTTTACACACATGCATAGAAATATAGATATTCATAGGTCTGTATGCGTGTGTCTGTGCGTGCATGCGTGTGTGTGCGTGCGTGCGTGCGTGCGTGTGTGTGTGTGTGTGTGTGTGTGTGTGTGTGTGTAGTACGTCTGTGTTTGCATGTGTATGTTTGTTCTTTATCCCCCCCCCCCCCTCTCTCTCTCTCTCTCTCTCTCTCAGTCTGAGGTTATTTTCTTAACTCATATATCATCGGTGTGTGGTAGGCAGGTTTCCAGAAATAGCTACAAGAACAGAATGAAGAAGGGCTGAGCACAGATGCCACGTCGCTTGAGGCTGTTCAACCCTGTGTCAATGCAGACAGCGGCTGGTAGCTGAAGTATACCACCTTGTCAGTTTTCTGTTGGTGAGCATTCCGGCAGACCTGCTTATACCCACTTCACGTGTTTGTGCCTACAGACTATTAGACTAAGCATGTTTTTTAAAAAAAAAAAAAATCCCGTGTTGCACGAGCATAGCGTGGAGTATTACTTATTCGTGCATTCTTCGCCCCATGATGGCAGGTGTTTAGGGTGTAATGACATACACTTAAGTGGCGAGGAAGCATCTCAGCTCACTAGCCCCAAGCGTTTACAACAGGGAACTTGTATTATGTCGAGCAAGCGTTTCTCGAGAAAAAGATGAGGGCGCTCCTGAAAACAAATCGTGGCTAATTGAAAGATGAAGGGTTTGAGAGAATACAGCTTCGTAGCCACCCATTTGTAAGTCCTTCTGAACACTTGTGGAATAGACCCCATGAACACGGGAAGAAAATCTGAAGAAAAAAAAGAGAATATAGATAGATAGGTAGATAGATAGATAGATGTGTGTGTGTGTGTGTGTGTGTGTGTAAACGTTTGGAATATAATTAGAAAAGCTGCTCGTGAAAGAGGAAGTCCAGCTGGGAGTGGGGTCACCCTTTTTAGCCAAGGGTCACATGGGCTGCAGTAACAAAATTGGATAACACACCAACCATCGGAAGGGTCTTTTCCATGTTCAATGTGCATGCTTAGATATTCTGTGTGCATACACACAATTAGCAGTCAGCATGCATATTGATCTGAAAGATCAGAAATAAAATCTGCGTTCTTTGTTCATAAAGCATTGCTATGGCCAGAAGAGGGAAGAGTGATCGATAATTTGATTGCTGGATACACAAACATGACAATTGTGAACAGTACATTGAATATGCCCCAAAGGGTAGGTTTAAGAGGAGGAAGAGTATGGAAAAGAGAGAGAGAGAGGGAGAGACAGAGAGGGAGAGAAAGAAAAAGAGAGAAGGGGGGGGGGGGGGGAATTCCCTCATACATACCTGGAACTTTTCTAATCCAATGCTTATACTGTTTTCCCGAAGAGGAGGAGGAGTATGGGAGAGGGGGAGAGAGAGGGGGAGGAAGGAAGAGAGAGAGAGAGAGAGAGAGAGAGAGAGAGAGAGAGAGAGAGAGAGAGAGATTCCCTCATACATACTTTGGAATTTTTCTAATGCAGTGTTTTCCAGAAAGTGATTGCACTTAAATAAGTAGGTGTGACAGAGGAGAACAATAAATAAACAAGGCTGGCAATGGGAGTATAGTCAGGTGAGTTGGGTGGAAGGTAATATGCAAAGTACAGTGAGTATCATGTGTGCATATGCTAACCTCAGTTTGAAACCTTCATTCTCTACCTTGATAGCGATCTGTAGAAGAACAACAAACCTTTTGATCCTGTTTACGTTCTTTTCTGAAACAAAATAAACTCCTTCCAGTCAAGGGAACCCAAAACAAATTGATGGTTCAGCTTTGGCACAAAAACTGTAGAAAGATGGTTATTCATAAACCAGCCACTATAACCGTAATTTACATTCAGGAATTCAGTTGCAAACTAGTTATATTTGGACATAATCAACAAATAGTCAAAAGTTAAGTGCAAGTAAAATTTAGAAGCACTTTCAGCGTGAATGCTGCGTAATGACCAATATCGAGCAGTATGGCTAACTTTAATGGAAATCTGTAGGAAATCACAATATCGAACACTACAGTGAAACTCTAAAATGAGAAAATGGCATGACAGGACAACGAGGTTACATCTACATTGCATATCCAAATTACAATTTGAATTCAACATTTGGAGTGCGAGATCGAGTATGTAAAGACAAGAGCCTAGTGAGTAGAAGTAGTGCTAAACATCATCCTACACACAAACTCTGACGATCGCTCAACACCATGCAAACCTCACCCCCGTGCTTAGTAGACCAGCTCGTTCCATGCCAGTGAACCCGGACGTCTCTACTGTTCGTGATGCTGGAAGCAGACGGGACGGACAGCATAGGTAGTAGCAACGATGAGCCACTGTCTCTGATGCAATTACTCCATTCTCTGAGCCCTGCTCTTTAAGAATGCAGCATCCTAGATGCAATCACGTAATGAAACTCCTGCTGGTCCTGAGACCTTCGTGGATTTAAATCAAGCAGTTGGAACTCTTCGAGCACGCATGGAGGGATGTTGGAAAGAGGACAGGTCGAAGAAGTCACCGAGAGTGTTGGGGATATTGCTGAACGTTGACGTTCAAGCAGAGGATATTCATCAGTGTTAATTGATAAGCAGACATTATTTTTCTTTTCAAGCACTGAAGAAGAACACGAGGCGATGAATCAGCGTTCTAAAGACCCATGTGTTTTGCTTTTGACAGTCAAAGTCAAAATATTGAAGGCTATTTTTTAACCTACTGATCTGAATTAAAAACCATTGCTATCACACTGTCATCGATACATTTGTGAAGCACACTTTTTGATATTACCTAACATATTACATATGCAAAAGTTGCTTTTCATACTGAACAGGATAAAAAAATTCGAGAACATTTGTATATAAGAGCAGTCTGTGAAAATTACCAAAATACTACATTATTTTTTACACTTGCCAAACATGGAATCGAATTCCATTATCAGCAATTAAGTGTAATTCTGTTTTTAAAACTAAACTTTGTATCATTCTTACATAATATTCAATGAACTCTCTCTCTCTCTCTCTCTCTCTCTCTCTCTCTCTCTCTCTCTCTCTCTCTCTCTCTCTCTCTCTCTCTCTCAGTCGATTGTGCATGCAATATTGATCAATGTTTCAGAGAATCACGTGAAACTGCCCAGGCGCATGTGAGGGTATAGCCACCTTCTGTTGTCATTGATTTACCAATTTGCAGGTCCTTAGCAAACTCTTTCCATCATTTGTCTTGGTCCACATAGAATGCAATCGTTTTGAGCCGAGTGAAGAGGGCCTGACTTTGAATTGTCAAAAGTTCGAATCCCATTCATTTGTTACTTTGAAGACCTTACAGAAATACTCATATATGACTTACTTACAAGCTAGTCTAAACCACAATTCAACTATACGACTTTCTAAAGCGAAAACTCTACCTGTTACCTCCCACCCTATCTTTCCTCCCTCCCCCCCCCCCACACTTATTATCTCATCATCTCTGTACAAGTGTGATCATTCTGGCCAAAATGGCAATGATTAATCTGCCTCCACCTCAACTTCAATAACCAGAATATCCTGCTTCGTTTCTTTCCTCTCCTTCCCTACATCGTGAAATACATATGAAAAGAGTTCCGTCGATTCCATTTAACCCATACCAGTTTCAGAACGAGTGATTTTTATTCTATCCAGTGATAGAATCAAAGGTGAGACATTTTTTAACAGCAGGCCTCATAGAATAGAGTAATTACGCCGAGTGAATAGTTCTTCATTACAGCTGTCATGTCTATCTGTCCTCGCCGCTTGCTGCGTTACTGGATTTCACAGACACCTGGCTTTACACAGCTGGAACATGCTGTTGCTGTTCTCCAGAGAAGAGTTGAGGTTTGCCTAGCTGAACGGTAGGGGAGCAGGCAGATGAAAGTGTTTATGACTGTCACTCTTAATGTGTCTGTTAGGGTTTGAGTGCTGGCTGACTTCATCTAACATTTCTAAACTCAGCCGTGTCCTAAAGGTTATGAGATCAGAAGCCTTGCCGCCTTGCCACCACTCTTTTGGGTAAGGAATTACCATCCACCACTTTGTCTCCATGCAGGTTGTCATGTACGTTTGGTCTTGACAGTGCTTCTGAATAGTACGACAGTCCTACATGCTGATAGCAAAACAAATTGCTTTATAACTGTAAATGGAATCTGTGGTCTGCTGATGCACATCTAAGCGTCATTATTGGATTTTTGAAGAAATCTGGGAATATTTTGTCCAAAACCTTTTGACTTTTAAATGTGTTCACGAAGTCATCATAAGTGTGTTATGATATTTGAACACACATGATCGCCTTATAAAAGGAATGATTGGAAGTGACGGATGGATTATTATTATCATTATCATTATCAATATCATTATTATATTGGGTATTTATATAGCGCCTATCCTCGGTCACAGACCAGACTCTAAGCGCTTTACATAAACACACTACCTCACTCACTCAACGGGCTTCCTACCCAGGTAGAGCCTGCCGAAGAGCAGCCTACTGGCGCTCATTCAGTCGTTTCCCGTGCATGCGGTGTGTATACGTGTCCTCCATTTCCACCGGTACACGATGGCACACGATAACAACAAGTGACAATTTTTGTGGCTTGGTAAGAAATACCAGGCGGCTATCTTCAGTCTACATCAATTTTGTCTGGCAGCAGGGAACCCCCATGCTCTTTTCGATTTTCAACTGCCGTGGGCTCTTTAACGTGCGCAGGGGCCGGGAAGGCACACGGGTCTGACTCGCTTATAGTCCCCATCCGATGGACTTGACGTACAGTTCGATTTGCCATTCAAACTGGGAAAGAAAGGGCGAGAAAGGCTGGACTCGAACTAACGCGCTTCTCACACGTTGGATTGGCAGGCGAACGTCTTAACCACTCTGCCACCTTTCTTTTTTTACGACAATAGCTGTCTTTACATGGACACGGACTTCAATCATTAAATCAGTCAAGTGTTTACTCTCTTGTTCTGTCAGGTCTCGCTGTCTTCCCTCCAATATCTACCTCGCGTTATCTATTCATGCCCCAGCCTCCTTCCAACCCTTTCCATTTCCTTTTCCATTGTCGTTCCACACATATATAAAACATGTTGTTCACACACACACACACACACACACACACACACACACACACCTCCTCTCTCTCTCTCTCTCTCTCTCTCTCTCTCTCTCTCTCTCTCTCTCTCTCTCTCTCTCTCTCTCTCTCTCTCTCAGGTTATCGTTTCTTTCCTCTTGAATTATCCATATGTGGGATGCAGGTTTTCAGAGATAACAAGAAGATCAAACTGAAGGTGGGCTGAGCACACAGATGCTATATCACTTGATGTTATTGAACGCTGTGGTAATGCCAGCAGCTCCTTGTACCTGAAGGACAGAGGCCTTTCTGTTATCTGTTGGAGGACCATCTTGGCGGACCTGTTTATGCCCACGTCACGAGTTTGTACCTGCAGAATATCAAACTATGCATATTACAAAAGCGTAGTCATGAACAGAGCTTGGTGCATTGTTTATTCATGGATTCTTTGCCCCACGAGGAGAGGTGTTTAGGGTGTAAAATGACATATACTGGAGTGGTGGGAAAGCTTTTCAGCTCACTGACCCCTAGGGAAGTTGCATCGTGACACGCAAGCGTTTACACGGAAAAGATATTAACATTTTTTAAACAAATCGTGACTCACTGAGACATGAAATGATTTTGAGAACACCAATTTGCAGCCATCAGTCATGTAAATATTTGTGAGATAGACCATACGAATAGAGAAAAAAATCTTTAAACATAAGGACTATTGTTTCCACTCTCTGATTTAAGATGACAGATGGACAGGCGTTCTGGGACTTTGGTTTTTAAGGTTGGTAAGACGTATGTAGGAAAGCCGAATATAAAAGAGGAAGGAGCTAGGGGCACATCTTCGACTACGAATACGGTACACAACTTAAAAACAAAATGAATAACACTACCAAACTGTTCGTAGGGATGTTTTAAAATTTCATTGCGCATATTTTGATATCCCGTGTGCATATGCCCTCAGCACTTAGCATGTGTACTGAACTGACAGATCTGAAACAAAATTTGCAACCTTTGTTCACTGGGCGCTGCTGAGGCTAACAGACGGTGTAAGATAGTGTAAGACAAGATTTACTGAAGCAGACTTCATTGAACCCTATTTATTATTGCTGAATCACAAACATCGTAATGGTAAACTTAAACATTGAATATGCTCAAAATGGTAGGCTGGTAGGTTTAAGAGAAGAGAGAGAGAGAGAGAGAGAGAGAGAGAGAGAGAGAGAGAGAGAGAGAGAGAGAGAGAGAGAGAGAGAGAGTTGTACATATCCAGAATTTTTCTTATCAAATGTTTTCCCGAAAGTAATTGCAAATGTTAAAATGTGCAAGTGTTATCAGAAGAGAACACTAAGAGGTGGGAATAGGAACAAAGTCAGGGAAGGGGTTGGATAATATCAATACAAATTATAAAGACTGTCCTTGTGTGCATGTGCAGTTTCGATACCTTCATTCTCTACTTTTACAGCGATCTGTAGAAGAGCAAGAAATTCGTTGTTCCTATAAACTTTGTTTCTTGGAACAAAATATAATTGCTGACAGGTGTGGATGCCAAAATGACTTGATTCAGACTTCGGCGCAAAAACTCGCGAAAGATGCTTATAAACATCCCAGTCGATACAAATGGCATTGAAGGACAGGGATTCGGTTGGAAATGCTCACATTGCGACTATCTGCATACCAATCAAATGATTAGAATGTAAGTTAGAGTCAAGTTTAGAAGCACACTCAAGGCGAAATTGCATAATGACCAACATCGAACAATAGGGCTAATTTATACTTGTCGGTCCTAAAAAAAGCAATAAGAAGGCATAATCTATCATTCGTCAGTGAAATTCTGAAATGATAAGATGTCATGACAAGACAGTGAGGTCAACTTGATATTGCAATACCCAAATATACAGCTAGAGATGAATCTTCGGAATGCAAAATCGAGTATGTCCTGGTTACAGGCAGACTCCGACGACCGTTTAACACCATACCAACCTCATCCCGCGCCTAGCAGACCAGCTTGTTCTATGTCAGTGAACCCGGCCGTCTCTGCTGTTCGTGATGCAGGAAGCAAAGAGGACAGACCGAAACAGCAGCCGCAGTGATGAACCACTGTCTCTGATGCAATTACTCCGTTCTCTGAGCCCCGCTCGTTAAAAATGCATCACCCTTGATACTGTCACGTAATGAACCCCCCGCTGGTCCAAGGGCCTTCGTGGATTTAAATTAAGCAGTTGGAACGCTTTTGGCACGCATGGAGGGATGATGAAAAGAGGCTGGGTCGAAGAAATCACCGAGGGGGTAGGAGATATTTCTGAACGCTGAGGTCCAGGCGGGGGATTTCCCTCACTGTTGATTAATGTATACAGCACTATTGTTCTTATCATGCGCTGAAAAAAAAACAGGATACCATGAAGCAGTGTTTTAAAGATCCATGTCTTTGCTTTTGGTTGTGTTCAAAGTCAAATTATTGTGAAGACAAATTCTGTTTGTTTTAATTCAGTGATCTAAATCTGACATCATTGATGGCACACTCTCACTGAAGCACTTGTCAAGAATACCATTTTCCCTTATCTAACTAACATCTTGTAAGTGCAAAAGCTGCTTTCATATTGAGAAGGATAAAAAAAAAAAATCAAGAAACGTTGCATTTATAAGATCAGTTTGTAAAAAAAAATATTAAACTTTTATATTTTTTTTTTTATGATTGCCAAACATTGCCATTAAATTCATATTTATTAGCCCATAATTCCCACTGTCATCATGAAAGTTTAATTACCCAAATTTGAAATTATATCATTTTTGCATATGATCAGATGATGACGTTGTTGATCTTTTTTTCTCAACAGTTTTGTATCTTTACTTTCCACCTTCCAGATATGTGTAGTTATTATCATTTAAGGCTCAGGGCAGTACAATCCTCCGTCTTTTCTGTCATATGGGTCATCACATCCTTAAATGTGTGTTTGTGGCTGGAGGACAAGTTCCTCTGGCCATCTGTAGCTAGTTAAAGAACAAAACGTAACTTTTCCCCCGTGTTATAGCCGTCTGCACTTTTATTTTCGCTTTAAGTCACAATCGGCAGCCTGGTGAAGTGAGACAGTCGTAAAACTGCATGCGATGAATCTTCCAGCAGTTCTGTGAAGTAAGAATCGCTACCTCTCAAATGTCTGGTCAAAGGCTGCTTGAGTTAATGACCCATGTCCAACAGAAAACATGCTTGTTGCAGATACTGCATGATGCATTCACACACAAAATGTGGTGTAAGTTTAGTGCAGATCAGTTGAACAGGAGGAGGAGGAGGAGGAGGGAGGGGGGGGGGGGTCAAAATCGTACTAAACG
This sequence comes from Conus betulinus, assembly GCA_016801955.1. NCBI lineage: Eukaryota > Metazoa > Mollusca > Gastropoda > Neogastropoda > Conidae > Conus > Conus betulinus. The sequence continues at coordinate 99,589 of JADBJO010007405.1, read as the reverse complement.
GATTCTGGATCCTCCGTCTGATTCGGATCTAACTCAGGAATCCACACCAGATTTTGAATAGTTTCGGTCTTGTGCCACATCTTATGTTCCCATACGGTTCATTAAAACTGGTACACCCAAGTTTTTTGTTTTTTGTTTTTGTTTTTTTGTTGTGTTTCTTTGTTGTTTGTTCAGTCTTGCTGAAAAACAGACAAATCAACCAACACAAACATAGTCACTTTGGTGCATGAAATACCTAGCCAACTCTTCTGTGTTGAAGATGGAAGACAGCTGACAGTTCTAAGTCTAACTTCCAGAGCTCCTTAAACTTCTAGTGCTCCTTGCACTACAGCTGCCTTCAGCCTCTTGCCTTCTCCTATAAACGATGCTGACAGGTCACTGGAGAGGGAATGAAATCCACTTCTACGCACAACTGTTACTTAGTTTTAGTTACATGGTATTGCTCTTTCATATTTTTGCTTGATTCTACCATTTATATGAGATTCACTGTGATATATCTTTTTGTCAGATTATGCTAAAGGTTGGAACTGTTTAAGAATATTTCAAGTGTAAAAAGAGTCCGAAAGCTAAGCACGTCTTTTAAAAAATGTCTGAAATGTAATAGATTCGAGAGCTTATTTTCAAGAAATGAGAAAAGAATAAGGGCAGATTACCTTCCTTAGTGGATATCTCAGACTGGTTTAAAATAAAGCAAGCTATGTGATATATGACGTGATTGTTCATCAAGAAATGACACTTTTGTGGATTTATTCTTACATCAATATTCTGCTTGCACATTACAGAGAACACTCAGTAATCAAAATGAACTCAACAGAGATGAGATGTACAAGAGGAGAAGAAAGTGGGGGTAAATAAAAGGTGGGGGAAACACACACGTGTGTGTGTGTGTGTGTGTGTGTGTGTGTGTGTGTGTGTGTGTGTGTGTGTGTGTGTGTGTGTGTGTGTATGTTATTGCAAGTGTCAAAGATCGTCCCAGTATCAAGACGGAAGATGAAGATAGCCTGTGCAAAATCATGTATGTGAACTCATCCTTAATTTTTAAAACAAAACAAAAACCTACCTACTTCTACCAGCACCGTCATAAATGAGACATCAGTCTGGCAGCTGTCTGCCCACAGACAAATATCGTTTGGTCAAAAACACGTCGTCGTCCTCTCCATGAACTTTTCTATATTACGCTGACAAAAGTACCCTGCTAGTAAATCGACTAGTAGGCTTACTATGATGGAGGCATGCCGTTCAATCTTGCTGTCCCTAAGTACGATATCAATCTCCAATCAGCCTGGAATTAGGAAGGGTTAACCTTCTCAGAGCCATGAAATCCTGCTACGAAGTACAGAGGTTTTTTATCTCTGCTCTTTTGCTTTGAACCATACTGTCCTGAAAGAGGATTATTTTCCGTTTAAAAAAAAAGTTATCATAGCATCGTCAGTGACGAGAAAGACGCGAGTTGTTGGTTGTTTGCCATTGATTTTTTCTTTGATTATTTCTGATAGTGGGTACACTGGATGAGACATTTCGTAGGATACATACACATGTTTATCGAAAACTGTCAGGATATGTGCAGATGAGAGTAATTTTTGTTAAGGATTAGTTGTTTTGTTTTTTTGTCCACTCACACATATAACGAATACAAAGGTTGTTAAGTGCTAACAGTTAGGATGTCAGCAGCGTCTATAATCTTTACAGTATTCGATACTTGATGACATAACGAATTACTGCCACGCATTTTTCTGGCATTTTCATAGCTGTATTCTCACTAGATAACGTAGAAATTAACAAAGACGTGGGATAGCAGATCTGTGGACGTTTCAGTGCTGTCATAGCCCACCTGATCTTACTGTGCCCTTTCAGTGCTGTCATAGCCCACCTGATCTTACTGTGCCCTTTCAGTGCTGTCATAGCCCACCTGATCTTACTGTGCCCTTTCAGTGCTGTCATAGCCCACCTGATCTTACTGTGCCCTTTTAGTGCTGTCACAGCCCACACCTGATGCTTACTGTGCCCTTTCAGTGCTGTCATAGCCCACCTGATCTTACAGTACCCTTTCAGTGCTAGCTGTCACTGTCTAGAGAACACAAGGTTCTGTCCGGAAACAAAAAGGGCCAAGAGCAAAAGACATAAAGGAAAAGCCCCAAGATTGTGTGAAATGGAACTGATCAAGAAAGGAACAACAGCACATCAATAGAATCAGTCGCGGCAATATATGGTGTATCACAAAAAAGTTTCAGGGGAAACAGTTCAGTTCAGTTCAGTGGTTTATTTAATGTCTTTTCATCGCCAAATGATATTAGACACTTGTTTAAAAAAAGCAACAGAAAAACCTTCACACTCAACTTATCTAGTACTTGCAAAGCCACATCTGATATGTGCATATTTACATGAGTGAAATACCCTAATGGTACACAAAGTTGTGATCTTTACAAACATTTTGTAACCTGTGACTACGAAATAACCATGGCAATTTCAGCAACACATGAACCATATAAGACACTATTTTTCAGGGGAAAAAAAAGAGCTTTACCGGTGAAATTCTCTGTTTTTAATTATAGAGAAAACATTTATTAACGGATGGATTTGTGCATCGAGTATACTCCAATATCAATTCAGAGAGCGTAAGGAAACAAAGAAGAAAACAACCACATAAATAGATACTTTGATCCCAGTTACAAACGCGTAGCTGGATAAGATCCTTGACACACCATAATCCGTTCAAATATCACAGGCCAATTCAAATTGTTTCTTTCTAATGGTTTTCGTAGTACAAAACAATCAACACCATTGCAAACTCTGAACCATTCAGAGATTCTGTCCACTCACAGACATAATAACGTCATTCCGAAGCCATTTAGACTCTAAATACAATGAACTGGTCACTCGGAAATTTATCAGATTCAGCGAACCAGAATCCCCTCAAGATCCAGTACTCAGTGAGGATGGCTGTCTGGCAGGCTTGGTGTGACAGAAAAGAAGCCTGCTCCAAATTGCTGCCACGAACTCCTCGGCCATCTCATTGATTGGAGATCGAATCAGGCCTCCCTGGCTGTTGTTATTCATCAGGCGTCCATTGAAGAATTGATCTAGCACGACACTTCGTGGGCTAAATGAAAGGAACAAAAACCACTAGTGGATTCGTCTTGTGCATCTAGTGGCTTATGAAACAATCTGGGCTAAAAGTGCCAAAACGAAGGGGTTGTAAGTTATCTCCTTTGCACTTGTTGCAAACATGCTAGCACTTCAAAGACTTGTGCGCATACGCGCACACGCGCGCGGGGCACACACACACACACACACACACACACACACACACACACACACACACACACACACACACACACACACACACACACGCACGCACACACACACACACACACACACACACACACACACACACACACACACACACACACACACATACACACACACACACACACACACACACACACACACACACACACACACACACACACACACACACACATACACGCACACACGCGCGCGCGCGCGCACGCACGCACGCACGTACGCACGCACCCATGCACGCACGCACGCACGCACGCACACGCACACACACACCTTTTTGTTTTAAACATTTTTATTTCTTCATTCCAATGACCGTCAACAATCATGCAACGTATTTTGATCATAATAATTATAACATTGGTTTGAAGATTTTTTACGGAACTAAACATCTGGAAAAAAAAAAAAAAAAAAAAAAAAAAAAAAAAAAAAAAAAAGTAAAAATGGAAAGTGAAATCACAAATCAAAATCAAAATCCCAAAGAAAAAAAAATCAAATAAATCAGATAATCTTAAAGGATCAAAATTACATTAACAACTGAACAACATATCACTGACCATGCACACTGACCCCCCCCCCCCCCCCCCCCCCCCCCCCCCCCCCCCTCAACCCTTCCCTTTGAGGCAAAAAGAAAGCTTACATTCATTTAGATTTAGTTATATTGTTGTTCATTCTTTTAAACAGTGGATATATAGCAAACAAACCCTTTTGTCAATCAGCATTCACAGTGATTTCTATACATACGCATATTTTCTATTTAGCTGAAATTATCCATTCTCTCCCACAGTTATTTTTCACACTATAACCCAACACAATACAGGATAATATCACATTATCAGTGATCACACTACCAACAATACTATCAGTAGTATTAACATTGATAAAAAAAAAAAAATAAAAATACTGGTAATAATATACTGATATACTAGTAATGATGGTAAAAATCTTGCTAAGGAGAGATGAATGAATTATTCTGGCTTATTCATTGGGGTCTTCAAATAAAGGTTTAAAATTTATCCATTTCATTTCACACTTGCATAGGTCATTATTAGCTGATGCTATTAGTCTTTCAAGGCTGAATCTTTCTTTGAGTATTTTTTTGAACACTGAAACTATTGGGTGGCTTTTATTTATTTTACATCTATATATGTAGTTCTTTGCTATTAAGATTATCAAATCAAATACTGCATCAGTTTTTAAGTTGACTTCAGTTCCAAATATGACTAAATTTTCTGAAAATTGTAGATTACACACCCACTGGACATTTTTCCCTAAATACATTTTCTAATGCTTTCCAAAACTCTTTAACATTTTTGCACCTCCAGAACATGTGTTCAATACTGTCTTTCTCTTGGTTACAAAAACTACACTTTTCATTATTAGTTATTCCCATTTCTTTTAATACTACATAGTAGCTATAATTCTGTGAACAATTCTTATCTGCAACCATTTCAGTTTGATATCTTTTGTAAAGTGAATTTTCTGGAAACACACATTCCAGGGTATATCTCTGTTTAACTTGTCAGCCCATTTGGTACAACAGTTTGGTCTCCCACAGTCTTTGTTTAATATTTTATAGTATACTTGGGATCCTTTTTCCGCTACATTGTATATCTTTTTGAGTGCTGCATTGTATTCTAAAGGATATTATTCTCAATATGGAATCCTTGTTTTCTTATATAGTTTTTTATTGATGCTATACAGCCAGCATATGATAGAAAGTCTATTTGTATTCTGTATTTTGCTCTAAATTCTTCCAGTGTTAAAAAATCACCATTGTCTTTCATTAACTGGAATATTCTATTAACATTCTTTTCATTCCAGCTGTTGAATTTTATCATTTTATTACCAATCTTAATGTTTTCATTGTATAAAATAGGTTCTGCTAATACTTCTTCAGCCTTTTCTGGCCTTATTTCATAATATATTTGTTTATATGAGGAGAACACACATGCTGCCAAATACATTATCTTTGCTTTTCATACATAAGTAATTTGGAGAATATTCTTCTATTTGTTCAGTAAATGGATAGCAAGAAATCATAAAATCTTTCCATTTATGGCTTGTATTTTTAAGTCTTTTTAACCATGTTAATTTTAATGCTGCAATCTTTGCTTGTATATTTGGTACGTTCAGTCCCCCCTCTTCATATCTTGAACAGCCGTCTTACGGCATATTTTGTCTCGTTTTCTTCCCCATATAAACCAGAAACATAATCTCTGTAGCTCTTTAATAACAGAATCTGGGGGGTTCGGTAGCAGTAGCCAAAGATGAGTAAGTTTTGACAAAATTAGAGCTTTTAAAACTGCTATTCTTCCTAAAGGTGTAATTACTCTTTTCAGCCAGGTTCTGAATAGTGCTTTAACCTCAGTCATTTTTTCTTTGTAATTTCTTTGTTCCATTTCTGTAAGGTCTTTAGTAAACCATACTCCGAGTATCTTAAATTCATCTGGATCCCACATCATTTCCAAATGTTTCCATATTTTCACTTTACAGTTTTTTTTTTTTTTACTTCCAAGCCAAATAACTTGTGTTTTTTTTTTTCTTATTTAAAAACAGTCCTGATGTCTTTCCAAACTTCTCAAGAAGATGGATAGATTTTTCAAATGATATTTTATCTCCTTTGATCATCAGTTGTGTGTCATCGGCAAATTGTGATATCTTGTATTCATGTTTCCCAATCCAAATCCCTTTTATGTTTTTTTTTCTCTTCATCATAATGGATAATATCTCCGCGCAAAGCACGAAGATATACGGTGACATGGGGTCCCCTGCCGACAGCCTCTCTCAATCGAAAACCAGTCTGATATCTGACCATTCACAACAACAGTCGACTTAATATTTTTATATAAAATACATATCCATTGACATATACTTTTTCCAAACCCAAAGGCTTTTAGAACTTTAAACATAAAGTTCCAATCTAAGGAGTCGAATGCCTTCTCAAAGTCAACATTAATTAACATACCTGGAGTATTTTTTTTGACTGAGATGGTTTATTAGATCGTATATTAATCTAATGTTGTATCCCATATATCTATTTGGGACAAAACCAGTCTGATCGTCACTAACTAGTATTGGAAGTACCTTTTTTTATTCTGTTGGCTATACATGTTGATCCTATTTTATATATAACGTTTAGTAATGTAATAGGCCTCCAGTTTTTCACATACTTTTTTGGTTTACCTGGTTTGGGGATGCATGTAATTACACCCTCTCTTTGTGTTATGGAGAGCTCTCCCTCTCTATAGCTTTCATTCAATGCCCTAACTACTAGATAGCCCAACTGCTTCCAGAAACACTTGAAAAACTCTGCTCCGAATCCATCTGTTCCTGGACTTTTCCCATTCTTCATGTTTTTTAATGCAATGCTTTGCTTCCTCCAATGTTATTTCCCCCTCTAAAGATTCACGGTCTTCCTCTATTAAGTTCGGAATTCCATTAACTAAATCATTTATTTCGCATTTTTCTAGATCTCTTTTTTGTATAATTCTTCATAAAAGTTTTTAACTTCCCTTTTAATCTCACCTGTCTCTTCTATTCTATTTCTGTTCCCTGAGTGTTCACAAGTTTTGTTATCTGTTTGCTAATAAAGTTGCGTTTTTCTAAGCTACAAAAATATTTAGTTATTTTTTTTTTCCCATCTGCAACCCATCTTGCCTTTGACCTCAACAATACTCCATTCATTGTCTTTTCTCTCAAAGTTGTTAATTCTTGATTATGCACTTCAAGTTCTTTCAAATCTTCTTGTGTTTTTTGTTCCTTTTCTTCAATTTTCTTTATCCTTTGTAACGTTTTTTTTTTTTTTTTTGGGTTGATTCTTTCTTCTTCATTGTTGCATAGGAAATAGTCTTAGCTCTTATTTCATAAGTAAAAAAATCAAGAAACGTCCTATCAGACACCGTCAATTTTATATCTGAGTCTTTCGCATCTTGATGATCATTGTAATCTTCATTGTTTTTAGTGTATTCTTTTATTACGTTTTGGGATTTCTGTGTTTACTTCGTCCAAGTATTTTTTATCTTTTAACAAGGAGGTATTGAATTTCCAGAAAGTACTATGTTTAGTGTCTTTCCCAAATTTCAGTTTCAGGGTGATCAATGAATGATCCGACCTATACCCCGGTAAGATATTTGTATCCTCAAAATACCAAATCAAATAGTCTGATAAAAGAAAGAAGTCTAGTCTACTTTGTTGTAAAGGTGAAGGCCGTTTCCATGTATACCTTCTGCTGCTTGGATTATTTTCCCTCCAGATATCTGTTAATATTAGTTCAGTCATCATATCTTCAACAGCTTTCTTGGCCTTGGGATTATTAACATGTTTGTAATTGAAACAGTCAATTTCTTGTTCTAGTGTACATTAAAATCTCCTACGACTATGATATTGTTATTATTGTACGCTTTTAATTTATGTGTAATTTCCTCATAGAAGGCTGGATTGTCCTTGTTAGGTCCATATACATTTACTAACAGCAGCTCTTTCTCCATAGTTGTAAAAGCTAATAATGATATAATTTCCATTTGGATCTGTTTCAACTTTGTTTATTTCAAATTCAAAGCTATTATTAAAAAGGACCGCAACCCCCCTGGAAGATGAACAATGAGATGAGAAGAAGCATTTATAACCCCATTCTGATTCTATATATTTGTGCGTTTCTTTTTGAAAATGTGTGTCCTGTAAACAGTATATAGAAAAGCTCTTTTTCTAAGGTAATGAAACACATCTCTTCTTTTCTTGCTATTTCCCAGACCTTGACAATTTAGAGATGATATTGTCAAGGCGCTGGTATTGTCTGTTCTATTATTCATTATGCATGTTAAAACGCCACACACTTTTTTATTTGTATAATGTTTTTTCATACTGTATATGATTATAGAAATTAAACTTATTTTTAGACAGCCGTTTTTCAGGGTCATGTTTCAGTGCCTGTAATGAAAACACACATGTTCCAACTAACACACTGCACTTAGCTCCACTAATCCAACTTACAAAATGCCAAAAAAAATTACTCATTGATTCTTTGATAAAAATACACACACACACACACACACACACACACACACACACACACACACACACACACACACACACACACACACACACACAACATCCTCCAATTCAAGTGTAACACCATTCAACATTGTATACATCATTGTTTCCCCCTTTGGAAAAAAATATGCATCTAATAACCAGGAATGTGAATGATCTTGTCCATTGTTCAAGAAGTACATCAGTTTGTTCGAAGTTGTAATATCTTTTATATTTGCCCCTTTCCCCCCCTCCCTTGCATTCTGCATTCATACCACCGCTCACAGTCACACACTTAAACATAAGATCTAAACACAAAAAAGAAAACCATAAAAAACACATAATCATACTTATCTTGGGTTCACCATCCATACACAACACCATTTTTTATGTATCATAATGTATATTTCTATCATAATTCATTGCCAGGCAACAGAACGATGAAAAAATGTTAATACCCTGGTTCTTTCTTTTGGTTCACCACTGAAAGAGAACTATGAATAAGACCACTTCAGTACATTATCTTTGTCAGGTGAAAAAGAAAAAAAAAAAAGTATCCTTTCCTTGAAGTCACTATTAAAAAGGAAAAAAAAAAAAAAAAAACAAACAAACAAAAAAAAAAAAAAACCCCGATGAAACCCCTGTTCATCAGTGTTAACTGGGACACAGGAAAGGGCTCAAACAGCCAGTGTAATCAGAGAGTCTTTAGGCAGGACATACCGGCACTACATATACCTAAAACAGTATCACTTCTAGCCTATCCTACAGTCATGAAACACAAATAAATTTAAAAAAAAAAAAAAAAAAAAAAAAAAAAGCAGAGATGGAACTAAGTACTTTTAAGTAGCCAACAACAGACTGACAAGCAGCAGCTGGACATTAACGGCCATACTTAAAGTTTCGAACAGTGAAAAAGTGTCTTAACCATCCCAATGTGATGACAGAACAACCCAGCATTATTACACAATCTATAGTATACTTTGGATTTTGGCAATTAAACTCCTGAAGCATGAAATGAAACTGATGATTCCAATTTGAGTAATCTTCCATTTTTTTTTCCCCTAACCGATCAAAACAAACGTGTCAGTGGCTACTTTGCATCAGCCTTGACCCTTGACCCGATCTGAACTTCCAAATGACACAACACTTAATCTAGAATCTACAATGCACTTGATATACAAAAAAAGCTTAGTTGGAAATAAACAAGCAAATTTAAACCTTCTAAATGATTTTAAATAACCAAAATACTTCATAAACTTAAAAATAAATGTTCAAAACGGGCATCTGAAAACTATGGCTATCCCTTACTACATGTCAAAAAAAAAAAAAAAAAAAGGTTCAGTTTTAAGACAGACAATACTTTAACCAGGGTCACTTTATGACTAGGCGTAGGTCTAATCTTGCACAAGCATTTACTTCTTTGTCCATGTGGCACGTTCAGCAGAATGTTTGAACTCTGCTGAGGATTGAACTTTGACGATTTTACCATTTTGCGTTTTCATAATGACTGAGAGCCGTTTCTGGTCCAAGCTTGTGCACACACACTGGTATCACTTTTCACAGTGCATAGTAGTGTGTACGCTCTGGGAGTGAGATCTTCTACAAATACTGTCTTAGTACCTTTAAGACCTTTCCGCGCATAGAGCACAGTATCTCGAACACGTCGCGACACGAATCGTACCACAATCCCTCTCGGTTTGTTGGTATCTTTGGGAGTCGGTAGATCCAGCAGGTCGATGTGGTCCGACTCGGTGCACAGCCTCAATCTGCTCGCTCGTGACTTTCAGCTTCAGTTTGGTGTTAAGCAGAGACAGCACCTTTGCTTCACACTCTTCCTGGGTCTCAGTTTTCGCCTCTTTCACCCCATATATCCGCATATTATTTCTACGTACGTAGGCAGACACTTCTTCAGATCTGCGATCTGCAATTTCTGCCAGATGTCGGGCTTCCACAAGCTGTTGCCGTAGGTCCTCTTCTCTCTTCTTTGCCTCTGAGACCCTCTCTTTTCAGCTTATCATTCTCCAACTGAACAGTAAAAATGCTTGCTCGGAGTTCGTTCACAGTGTCACAGAGTTTGCACAGTTTGTTCATGATATCCGAGTTGCTAACTTCACGATCACAGCCCTCTTCAATTGGAAAAACTTCCTCTGCAACAGTTGCTTCAGTCATGTCCGAGTTCCCTTCCCTCTCCCTATCAGCCATTTCCCCTCCAGAAACTGAATCAAATTTAGTCAACACTTTTTCACTTGAAGAAACAGGAGAGCTAGTTAGTGTCTCAATCTTTTTCTTTTTTCTTTTCTTTTGACTTAAAGATTATTGAATCATCTGACGCACTAGACACTGACTGAGACGAATCTGAACCACGTTGATGTTTACGTTTGACAGGTGTGCTGACGCCATGTTTTCCTTCCATGTCTGAGTTCACAGTTAAACACACATATCATACCAAATTTCACAGCACTTCAATCCTGCTGACTGGCCCAAATACTTGGCGTTGGTGTTGATGGCATCCGCGGTGGTGTCACTCCCGACCATCTTGACGTCTAATCCGGTCGGTAATCAACTCCAAACGTTAATTAATAGCGGACGTCGCAAACTTAGCGCCCGCCCGCGACGTGAGCACCGGAAGTTCCCCCCACATTGCTTGGTTCTTGTCTGTTTTTGCATCTCCCCGCCTTACTTAAAGATGAGTCTAGAAAGGCAAGAGTGGGGAAGGACAGGGGAGGGGTTGATAGGGTGGAGTCCCAGGGAAATGGGGAAGGCAGAAATGAAGAGAGATAAAGGCTGTTGGGAAAGACCAAACTGAGACGTGTTGACAAAGTGTTGCAAAAAGCAGCGAAGGGTGGTGGAAAGTGAAAGAATGGTATAGGACCTACCTGGTAACATATCCTAATTTAACCCTGTATTCATTTCATGATTTTCGTTAAAAATGCTTCTTGCACTTAACGCTGGGTAGTGAGGGCCGGTTTGCCTGTAACACCACCACTTTAAAAACTTCCGGCCAGACTGCTTATTAAAGTGATGACTGGACAGACTTAGCTTCCTCTCTCTCTCTCTCTCTCTCTCTCTCTCTCTCTCTCTCTCTCTCTCTCTCTCTCTCTCTCTCTCTCTCTCTCTCTCTCTCTCTCTCTCAGACGTGATATCCTACATCACTGTTAGTTTCTATCAGCTATCTCATGAAAAGGGAGTATGTATCAATGTCATGTAAAAAAATATGACTCTCTCTGATGTCTGGGAACTGAAAATTGGATGATAAATAGTGCCGATAGTACTCACAGTGTCAACATTGATGATTCTCCTTACATTTCTCTGTGCTGATAAGCTTCGACTTTTGTGTTTGCAAAAATGATAGACTGCGTGAACATTTCAATATATTCTAATCTTTCTTTCAAAAAAAAATAGGAATGTTCTGCCTCCGAGAATCTTTACTCAACACGCTGTACACCAGTCTCTTGTTTAGCACGGTCTAACAGAAACCCACAATTTATCATGGTCCAGCCACTCTAGACACCTTTGTCATCACCTCTCAGGCTGTTTGAGTGCAACAATAAACCTTTCAGCAGGGAAGTGTCTCATTCCAGACTATACACACCCCAGCAGTAAGCAGAGCAAAATTCTCTGTGACTTTGAAGCAGAATTTCCAGTCAGATTTAATATGGCTATGCTTTGATCTGAGACTGCTGAAAAATGCTGCTTCTGGACACAGCGAGGAAAAACCAGCATCCCTTCTCTGGTAACCTGCATGCTGTTTCAGTCAC